>PVKP010032581.1:0-25783 GCA_004027715.1 Plecturocebus donacophilus | reverse complement strand
AGTTAACCCCCGGATGTCTGCGGGCCTCCCTGACAGCCGTCAGGTCTACCGCAGGAGCTTGGAGAAGCGGAGTTTTCTCCTAACTTCCCCAGGAAGGAGCCGCCTCGGCCATTTCGGACATCTCCTTCCCTAGCTGGCTAAACAGCGGGGGCTTTCCCAGCGCTGGGGCTGCCGCACAGCGAGGCGCCCTCGAGCAGCCTTTATGCGGGCGTGACAGAGGGCTGAGAGCATCTGGCCTTAGTGTCATTCATTTCACAGTGTCACCCCAGGTTCACACTTCCGACCTGAGAGGCATTAGTACAAGAATTAAGATCGCCTGTGAATAACTAAGATCACATATGAATAACTAGTAACTACTACAGTTACATTTCTAGTTACTTTCTTCTTCATTATTTATATGGAAATAGGCTGAGGTCTTTTGTTCCAGCCTCAGTGCTTATGCCATCTTCCCACTACTAGATGATATATTTAAACCCAAATATAAATTAACTAAATCTTCCAATTGAAAGGTAAAGACTGTCAGAATGGTAGGTGAAAAACAAAACCCAAATATATGCTGTTTACAGGAGATGTCTAAAACATAAGGGTATAGAAAGGTTCAACATGAATGAATGGAAAAAATAAAAGACATACCATGCGAACTGTCTAATAGAAAACTGGAATATTAGTGTCAGGCATAGTATACTTTAAGGCAGAAAGAATTATTAGAGATAAGGAAGGACACTTTGTTATGATGAAAGACTCAATTTACTAGGCAAATAAAATAATTCCAAATTTGAATATACCCAATAATATAACCTCAAAATATATAAAAACAAAAACTGATGAACTACAAAGAGAAATAGACAAATTCATAACCACAGTGGAAGATTTTAACACACTTCTTTCAATAACTGATCGGGTAAAAAGTGTGCAAGGATAGAGATTTGAACACTCCAATTAGCACACTTACTCCAGTGGCCATACGTAGACCCCTGTACCCCACAGCTGCAGAGACATCCAGCAGAAGTGACACACAGGGCCATGTAGCAGGGAAGACAGCTGGAGTCAAGGATAACTCCCAGGTTCTGGACTCGGGCCCCCAGAAGGATGATGATGCTGTAACTAGTTGTTTTATTCAGCCCCAAATGATTCACTACTTGCTAGGAAAGAAAACACTGAGGTAGCTGCCATCAGCTGAGAGTTGAGAAACAGAATGCAAAATTTGGTTACAATTTATTGAGTGTCTTAAGTGATAGGCACTGTGCTAAGTGCTTTATTTTATTTTATTTTATAAGACAGTCTTGCTCTTTTGCCCAGGCTGGAGTGCAGTGGTGCGATCTCAGCTCACTGCAACCACCGCCTCCCATGTTCAAGATATTCTCCTGCCTCAGCCTCCCTATTAGCTGGGACTACATGCACACACCACCTTGCCCAGCTAATTTTTGTATTTTTTGTAAAGACAGGGTTTCCCCAGGCTAGTCTCGAACTCCTGACTTCAGGGGATTTGCCCGCCTAGGCCTCCCAAAGTGCTGGGATTACGGGCGTGAGCCACCGCACCTGGCCAGTACTTTAATTAGCAATAATTCTCACTACAACCTTTTTATTCAGTTCTTATCTCCATTGTATAGATAGGGAAATAGAGGCTCAGAGAGGTAAAGTAAATTGAATAGGATGCTATCACTGTCCTGAAAAGATCATAAAAGTTTCTAGAAGGGAAAACAAGTACACAATCATATAATGGAGAGATGAGGATAGGGAGTATGAGGTGAGAACAGGAAGCTTCCAGTCTCCCAGGCAGAACCCTGGGGTCCCAGCTAGGTAAGACAGGCCCTGAGAGGAGGGCGAGGGGAGTTTATAGTCCATAAGAGTTGGAATTCTGCTGGGCGCCATGGCTCACACCTATAATCCCAGCACTTTGGGAGGCCGAGACGAGTCACTTCAGGTCAGGAGTTCGAGACCAGCCTGGCCAACATAGTGAAACCCCATCTCTAATAAAAATGAAAAAATGAAAAAATTAATCAGCCGGGCGTGGTGGCCAGTGCCTGTAGTCTCAGCTATTCCGGAGGCTGAAACACGAGAATCGCTTGATTCTCAGGAGGCAAAAGGAGGCAGAGGTTGCAGTGAGCCGAGATCGTGCCACTGCACTCCAGTCTGGGTGACACAGCGAGACTCTGTCTCAAAAACAAAAAAAAGTTAGAATCCACCTAGGATGGATTTCCTAGTCACTTCTAAGGTAGATTTTCTTCCAGAAAGTACCCAGCCAGCACTCCAAGGCCTGTGCCCCAGGCTCATGCCAGTAAACAAGTTGTGGTCCCAGCTTCAAGAAACTCACAGGCCAAGAAAGGGAAAGTGCCAGGTGCAGTGTGTTTTCCCCCTAAATACAGGCTTATAGTTAGTAAGGAGGTGGAGGTCAGGAGTTAAGGTCAGAGGAATCAAGATGAATTCCTCATGGGTTCTGTTTCTCTTTTGCCTATCCTACATCCTTGGTTCTGGCCAGTTATGAAGCTGGCTCTCCAAGGACCTCCATTTCAGAGACTTTGTTACAATTCCAAAATGATCATTTTCTCCTCCCACCTGTTTACCATGCAGGACAGACCCTCCCCCTCTAAACCACAGCTCAAGGGTGCCACCTCCAGGAAGCTCTCCCAGATTGACCTGGCTCCCTCTCCCAACTGTCATTTTTCCCAAAGGCTGTGCTCCTGCTTTCTCTCAACTGACGAGGCCTTCTCCCTGCTCAGTTCCAGGTCCCCCTGCTGGCATCAAAGCTGTCCCTTCATCAGCTAGCAGTGTGGTTGTGTCTTGGCTCCCCCCTACCAAACCCAACGGGGTGATCCGCAAGTACACCATCTTCTGCTCCAGCCCCGGGTCTGGCCAGCCGGTAAGTGAGTTCAGGCCAAGTGATGAAGGGGATGGAAGAAAAGAAAAGGGACCTTGTAGATCAGCTGGCTTCCAGGCCAAACCCTGAGGCTGCCTGTATCTGAGCTTCTGCCTGGATTCATAGATAAGAATAGGGACTGGCCACCCAAAGTGGCCGAAGCCTTACTCAGTGTCCATCTTGGGTCAGTCCTCTGTTCCAGAGGCCGTAAGATTGTCACAAGCACTGGAGGCTCCTTTGAGTCCAATGAGTCATGCCCAAGCAGGCAGGGTGCACGGAGGCCAGCCTCAGCTCTCCTGCTCCGGCTCACAGAGGAGGCTCAGAGCAGGTCCCCAGGCTGGTCTGTGGCCTCTGGGAATGAATCACATTTCAACACGGTGGGTCTGGGCTTGGAGGCACTGTCAGAGCTCTGCCCTGCATGAGTGCCTCGACAAGGAGCAAGCTGAGGGAGAGGAAAGACGGGGGGAAACTAAGAGAAGACACAGGCATCTCTGGACCAGGGCCTGGTCTCAGGTGAGAGGAGAGGATTGAGAGATTGCAATATCTGCCCTAACCCCCTAACCCTGGGAGCAGAGGGGACAGCCCCCAGGCCAGACATAGCGAAGGGGGCTAGCCCGGCCCCTCCACTGATGCTCAGAGGGGCCCCACAGAGAGGGAAGGGAGGATGGAGATGGGAGCAGTGGGACATGCACCTACAACCCATCATATGCATCCTTCCCCCTGCCTCTTTCATCGTCTCCAGCCAGTCAACTACGAAGTCCTGCTGAGTGACTAGAGTGTGCCTGCTCTAGGTACGGGAGCAGGAACAGATACCTGCCCTCAAGGGGCTTCCAGTCTAGTGGAGGCGGGTGGCAGAGGGGAGCACACTAGAGGGCCAGGAGTACTGTCAGGAAGATGTGCTCACGGCTTGGGGAGCAAGGAACAGAAGCAGGAGCAGGAGGCCTGCCCCTCCCTCCATCAACAACTGGGCATCAGCCTGAGCATCTGCAGATGAGCTTTTGGCTGCCAGGAAAGCTGCCCTGAAATTGCTCAGTAATTGTATCATCATCTCCTCCTATACTCTCTGCTTTTTTGTGGTCTTTCTGAATTACCCTCTGAGTGGTAGCTGGCCCAGCTCCCCACCAGTGAGGCCGGAGTTCTATTACCAGAGGGGAAGCCCAGTGACTGTGGCCCCTCCTCTCCATCCTCACAGCCACAACCTCACATGCAGAAAAGTGCACGCACGTCATCACTGTACACCTCCATGAATTTTCACAACCCACCCAAGCAGCAGCACCCAGAGCACAGAACAGGACAACACCCTGGACCCCCAGGCCCCCTTCCAGCCCCCACCTGCCCCTCCTCCTGGGTAACGATCATCCTGACTTCAATAGCATAGATTAGTGCTGCTTCTTTTTGCACTTTGTACAAATGGAGTCATACCATTTGTCCAGCTTCTCCTACCCAACATTATCCTGAATTTCATTCACATTGTCGTGTGTGGTTATAGCTCATTCATTCTTCTGTATAGTTTTTGAGTGCATACGTAACAATTGTTAAAACATTGTGCTAGCCACTAGTATCCATTGATGGAAGGAAGGCTTTGGGGCAGTTTTCAGTTTGGAATTCTTCCAATGGTGCTACTGTGAACATACCTGTACATGTCTTTGTGTGCTCATGGGCATGGATCTCTGTCAGGTGTGCACCTGGGAAAGGAATGACTAGGTCACAGGGTCTGCAGGTGTTCGCTGAGAACAGCCCGCCATTGTTGGGTGCTCACGCCAATCACACCCCTACTCATGGGCGATAAGAGTGCCAGTGACTCCACATCAGCAGACACTTGGTGTTTTTTAGGCAAGCTTTCAGCCATATGTTCTGCTCTGTTTTCTCCTCTCCCCCGGCTCTGCCCCCAGCACACACACGCACACATTCTAGGCTCTCAGGACACTGAGCTATTCACGATTCTGGACACCACTGCACCTCTTCACACCTCTGCACCCTTGCCCCATGGATTCCTCCCGCAGCATGCTCCTCACTCCCGTCAGACACTGAATGCATTTGAAGGCAGTTCACTGTTCATATATCTGTCTCCCTCCCTGTCTCTGAGGCCCCCGTGAGGACAGGGGCAGCATCTTTTCATCTTTGGGTCCCCAGTGGCTGAGCACTGTGCCTGGAACATCTGGGTCCCGGAATACCTGTTTGATGAATGAATCAGCCTGGCAATTCTGCAGCCTCTGATATTGGGCAAGCTTCCTTTCCTTAATTGATGGGAGCGGGTAGTCATTCTCTAGCTTGGACTTTCCCAGTCATTTTCTCCTCTGATAATGAAGTTTTTCTAAGGGCTTGGTGTCCAGGAGCCTCGCCTCCTTGTTAACTCAGGCTTCAGGGATCCTCTCCTGGGCTCCAGAACAGAGTCCCTGGTCCCCATCCCCTCCTCCTGCTGCTGGAGACATTGGGAACCTCCCTCCATCCTCTTCATGTCTTGCGATTTCCCATCGAACAGTATCACACAAGGCCTGCTGATGTGATGAGAACTTCATTCCTGTAGGGGGACTGGGGTCAAAGGTTGGGGGGAAACTGAACTTAGTGAGGGACCTGGGGACCTGCGGACCTAAGCACTGTGTGTGACATTATCACTTTGCACAAATATATTTCAAATTCCAAACAATTTCAGTACAAACTCATTTATGAAAGCTCCAGGAGAGGGTACTAGGGGTGAGGGCATACTCCTGTATCAGTGACAGTGCAAAACCCTGGCATGGGCCTGGAGTGACAGGCAGATGCCTGAGACTGTGTGTGCTCACACATGGTGGTGAGAGTGGATGACGCAGTACATGTGGAAGCCTCAGCAAAGAGTGTGTGTGGCCTTGGCTACAGGTCAGTTACACCCTAGGGACGGCCAGAGCCGCACTGAACCCTGACAGAAATTTTACTAATAATGTAATACATTTTTCACTGATTATAAAAATAATTCAATTTTATCATAGAAAATCTATAAAACATATAAAAGAATAAAGAGGAAAGTAAAAATTACTTGTACTTTTACTTCCTACAGATAAAGACTGGTGATATTTTGGCATATAATCTTTCAGTCTTTGATCTGTACATATCGGTACATATAGTTTGAGGGTTTTATTAAACCAAATTAAAATAATATTATACATAATGTGATACCTGTTGATGTAACACCTGTTGGTGCTTTCCCACACCATCAGATATTCTTCTAAAACATTTTTTCAGGTGTGTGTGACAGAGCCCTACTATGTCGCCAGGCTGGAGTGCAGCGGCACCATCTCAGCTCACTGTAACCACCACCTCCCAGGTTCAAGTGATTCTCCTTCCTCAGCCCTCCAAGCAGCTGAGATTACAGGCACACATCACCACGCCCAGCTAATTTTTGTAGAGACGGGGTTGCACCATGTTGGCCAGGCTGGTCTCGAACTCCTGACTTTAAGTAATCTGCCTGCCTCAGCCTCCCAAAGTGCTGGGACTATAGGCATGAGGCACCACACCTGGCCTAAAACACAATCTTGAATTGCTGCTTATACAGAATCTATTTAACCAGTCTCCCATTATTCTATATTTAATGTGTCTTTCAAATTTTCACCATTATAAATTATGCTTCAATGAACATCCTTCACATAAGTCTTTATGCCCTTATTTTAATAGTTTCTTAGGGTAAATTTCTATAGGAATTCCTAGTTCACAAAGAGTGTAAATATGCTTAAAGTTCTGCATACATATTTACAAATCGCCCTTCAGTGTTTGCACCCATGTATGTTTCCACCAGCATGAATGGCCAGCAGCACTGTCCTTTGCACCTACGCTGATCCCACATTTGTTTTCTGTTTTGTTCTGCTTTATTTTTGTTAGATGGATTTTTTTATACATGTGCCTTATTTTAAAGGTTTTATGTTTATTAGCTACATTTTTCTTCTTTGGGTAATTGTCAATTTACATCCTTTGTCCAGTTTTCTATTTGGGTTTCTCATGTTTTTCTTATTGATTTATAAGTGTTCTTTACGTATTAAGGATAATAGCCATTTTCTGTCATGTAAGTTGCAAGTATCTGCCAATTCATTGCTTGCCTCTTGATTCTGGATTTTGGTTTTTTGTTTTGTTTTTGATTTTTGTTTTGTTTTGTTTTGCTTTTTGAGACAGTTTCACTCTTATTGCCCAGGCTGGAGTGCAGTGGCACGATCTCACATTACTGCAAACCCCACCTCACAGGTTTAAGCGATTCTCCTGCCTCAGCCTCCCAAGTAGCTGGGATTACACACCTGGCTAATTTTGCATTTTTAGTAGAGACAGGATTTCACCATGTTAGTCAGGCTGCTCTTGAACTCCTGATCTCAGGTGATCCGCCTGCCTCGGCCTCTCACAGTGTTGAGATTACAGGTGTAGGCCACCACACCCGGCCTTTGATTCTGTTTTTGATATACAATAGTTCTTCTTTTTACAGAAGCTGAACTTATCAATCATTTCCATTTATGATTTTGCCATTATTTTTAAGATTAGAAAAATGGATAAATATTTACCTAAATAGTTTCTTCTTTCATAGGTTGCCTTTTTTCAAAAATCTTTGACCCACTGGAACTTTATTTGGGGATATGGCTGCGTGCTTTTGAACACAATTTCAGGAGACACATGGGGTGTCCAGATTAAAAGGAAAGCACCCAGGATCTGGGTTGGATGCTGATACCTACAAGGAGAAGCCAAACTTTCTTGCCCTGTCTGTGTAGGCACAAATATACACTCAGGTATACACTGGTGCACATGAGCATGTACACTCAGCAGCTCTCCACACATGCACACGTACATACAAACACATACATTCCTGTACTGTCACCAAAAATGAGCCCGGAGAAGGACATGTCCTAGTTTACAAAGGACGTGCACGTCCCTGCTTCCTTGCGCCTCAGTCACACACAGATTGGGCAGAGCTGTATGGCTTCCCTAGTTTGCAGGAGAGAAAACTGAGTGTCCAGAAACCCTGGACAACCTTACAGGTTGTACACCCAGGAAAAAGGGCAGCCGGGTGCTGAAGCCACTACATCACCCCACGCTTCACACACATATCAACTATAGATATGCACACCAGTCTAGGGTGCTGCGGCCTGAAAGGGCTTCCCAACCACCTCAAGCGTGGCTCTGCACCTGCCCACCCTCTAGACCTCCTGGATTCAAGGCCAGATCCCCACCAGGAAGGCAAGAGTATGCCAGGGAGCTCCGTGTGTATTGCAGAGATGCCTGTGCCTTTTCCCCTAACATTTCCCTACAGATGGATGGCCTGGGGCCAAAAGGAGGTCTCCTCCTGTTATAAGTCACTGGGCCCCTCAGTCCTCCCATGGGGCATGGAGAATGTCCCTCTGTGCCCCACACCTGCCTGGAGGTTTGCTCCTCAGCACATGTGTGCATGCATCTACATGTGTGTGCGCCTGTGAGCCTGTGTGTGCAAGATCCCGTGACTGCAGAGATAACTAATTATTAGCTCCCTCTGGCCTCAGGCCCCCCCATCTGTTCTGGGGCTGCTCCCCCCTCCCTGGACTTCCGCTCTGATTTCAAAGGGGCCCTGGTGCTGTCCTCCTCTCCCTTCCCCGCGGCTGACCAAAAAATAAAATAAAATGAAAGTCAGTCCCATCCCGCCCGTGCCAGGGAAGAGGCTGACAGGAGGTCTGCAAACTAGCACTTATCAAAAGCTCCTTCTCAAATTCATTTCAATATCTGAGCCTCTGGTTTCCAAGGCAACATAATCTTTTCATCAAAGCAACTGGTAAAACCACTGGGATCCGATATTGTTTTGTTGGCAACTTGTCAAAACTGTCATTTTGTTAAAAAAAGAAATTTATAGATTTATATAACCTACAAATATATATGGTGATCTATACCACTAATAATCATTAATAAAGTGCTGCCCAGTAAAGCTTTCACAGTTCCTTCTGCAGCCCCCTCCTCCCTGGACGGGCAGGAGTGCTGCCTGCAAAATGCAGGAGTGGTAATTAGATGGCAGGGCTAGCAGGTGACTGGGAGCCAGGGCAGGCTGCAGGAGCCTGTCCCCATCCCTATCAGGCAGAGGCAGTCAGTTGGCTTCTTTCTGAAGACTCTTTCCTCAGGGCTTTCCTGGGACCCACGATCCCCCATTCTCCCTTCTCCTGACTACCCCATCTCTCACCTAAAGCACTCACATCCCCTGGCCTGAGCCACAGTTGCCAGAGTCTGGATCAGTTAAAGACGTAAACTGAGGCTGACCCAGCCACACCACAAGGCAGGTCCATCAGCTTTTAGGGGCCAAGCCCAGGGCACACTCTGTCTGCTGCATCTCCAAAACTTGGCCAGGCCAAATAGGACAGAATCCTGCCTCCCACCCGACCCCACCATCCTCTCTTCTGAGCCCTGGGCACTGAGGAAGACTTGGAGGCTGGAGGGCCCCGGTCTACTTCTCAGAGCCTCTTCGCCTCTGCCCCGCAGGCTCCCAGTGAGTACGAGACTAGTCCAGAGCAGCTCTTCTACCGGATCGCCCACCTAAACCGCGGTCAGCAGTATCTGCTGTGGGTGGCCGCCGTCACCTCCGCCGGCCGGGGCAACAGCAGCGAGAAGGTGACCATCGAGCCTGCCGGCAAGGGTGAGAAGCCTGAGGCTGGGGCAGAAGGTCAAGCGCTTCCAAAAGCTCCCTTCTGGAATCCTGGTTCTCCGCAGACAGGCGCTCTGCTAGCTCCGCTCTATCTGTGACCCAGTGTGAGGAGCTGGCCATGTGCTTGCCTCCTGCACGCACCAAGACTGGGCCTCTGCTGCCCCCTGACTCCAGCAAAGCCTCACAACATGCTGCCGCCAGCTCCTACCTGAGGCCGGGGGGACAGGGTGCGCTTGCTTCCCTCACTCCAAATCCTACTCCTAACTTGAAAAAAGGAGAGTTGCCTCCATCCCCAGTGCAAAGCCGGGACTTTGTCCCAATGCTCAGCTTCTCCAGAAGGGGCTAAGGCAGGGCATGCTGCTTCCACAGAGCAGCTGAGCCTCAAAGGAGAGGCCCCCAGTGCTGAATTAGATATGGGGCACAGGTGGTTCCAGCAACGGCGGATTCCTGCGATCCGCAGACCTTTACAGAGCGCGTGCTGTGAAGGAGGCTGTGGGCTAGAATCAGACCCTCTTAGGGAGTGCCCCACTGAATCTCTGACCAGGACATGAGTGTGGCATGCGGGTTGCACCCCCGCTTTTCAGGGGAATGACACTTCCACGGCCTCATTCCAAGGGCAAGCTGCGGCGGCTGCACAGAGAGCTGCGAGGCTGAGATCTGCTCCATCCCTGGGGCGCAGGAACTGAACACAACTTGCCCAGGACTGTAGGCCCTCTACTTGCTGCTGGGCCTCCCTGGGTCCCGCCTCGCTACCCCACTCTCTCACCCACCACAACCCGGAGAGGGGGTGGTGCCTGCACAGCCCAGCCACCCTACTGGGGTGACTTAAGCTCCCCTTGGCCCAGACACAAGAGCCCCAGCCCTACTCTGCCGTGGGCTGAGCCAGCCACCATCTGATCAAAGGCCTATGGTGGGCCAGGGGCTTCCACCTGCCCTGCCAGCAGGGCTTGTCCCATTCCACAGCTGAGCAACCTGAGGCAGGAGCGGCATGGCCTGCAGACAGCTGGGAAGGAGTGAGCTAACTCTTCAGCTCCAAGTCAGGGCTCTTTCCACATGGCTCAGAGCCTCCTACCACCCCCTTCTTCCTGGTACCGCCAACCTCTTTTCCCTCAGGAAGAGAAGGGGCCTAGAGCCTATCACCCCTCCAGGACAGCTGGCACTGGCCCAGAGGCAGGAGCGTGAGGGCTGGGCATCTTCACAGAAGGCTCTTCTCCTGGGGACATTAGATATCACACAGTCCTAGAGAGCTGTGGCTTCCTAGAACACATTCACACAGTGTCCCTCACAGCTGCCCTGCGAGGTGGGAAAGACAAGCACTGCTGCCCGCTTCCCCGATACACACACTCACACACACACACACACTCACACTCACACACACACATGCATATGTACACACACACTTATACACACAGACCCTCAATCACACACTTATGCACATATACACACTAATGTGCATACACATGCATACACACACATACACATGAATACATGCATGCACACACATACATGCACACACTCATACAAATGTATATACAGAGTAACACATGCACATTCACATAAACACACGCATATATATACACACACTAACACACTCACATGCATATACACACACAAACACACATACACACACATATGCACACACACATTGAGACACACAGAGATTCAGGGAGCCAAACCCAGCCTGTGGCAAAACCAGGTCTGGAAACTGATCTCCGGAGAACCTCGAACCTCTGCAAAGCCCCCAGGCCTCTCACTGCCCCCGATGGAGCCGTCTTCATGTGGACCCCCCTCCCAGGCCTGTCTAGTGCCCCCACTGCCCCAAGCAGCCCCCAGAACTCCCCTCTACTGCGAGCCCCTTGGCACCCGGCACTATCAGCACAGGAGCCAGCCCCCATATCCTGCACCCAAACCTCTCCGCTGCTTCCTCACTCACCCTCCCTCCACCCAAGAAAGGCCCCAGCTCCACGGGCCTGCCCTACCCTCTAAGGCACTTGGGCATTTGGTTTCTTTAAATCTGAGCCTGGTGATCTCTCAGGCACCAGATGCATTTGGCCACCCAGCACGCCCTGGGCACCTGTGGCCTGTGCCCTCTGTGATGCTGCTGACCCTTGGGACGCTCTGTCCTCTCCTCTGTGCCTGTGCCTGTTGACCCTGGAGTTGGTCACTGCCCTGTCAGTCTGCATTCCCTCCTGTGGCCTCATCATGCCTGCTGACTCCCAGGCCTGCGTCTGTGGCCCAGACAGCTCTCTGGTGCTCCAGAGCACGCACCCACCTGTGGTCTAGCTACAGCTGTGGCTGCACGTGGACTCAGCATGAGATGAAGCCATGCAGTCCTTCCTGCCAAGCCTGCCCCTCCTCCGGTGTGCCCTGTCCCCATGAGGGTGCCATCACTCACCTCAGTGGCCCAGCCAGAATCCTGGGAGCCATACTCCCCTTCCCTCTCTCTTCCCACAAACCAGCCAGACCCCAAGTTTTCTCAGCTCTTGCCCTGAGTCCCTCACCTGCCCACCACCACACATCACCTCCAGCCTGCATTCTGGCCACCATCCCGTCACAGTCTGTGTCCTCCAGGATCCCTTCCACCAAACTCCTCTGCAAGCAGCCAGGATGCATCTGAAATCGATGAGGACACCAATTCTTTTTTTTTTTTTTTTTTGAGACAGAATCTCACTCTGTCACACAGCCTGGAGTGCAGTGGCATGATCTCAGCTCACTGCAACCTCCGCCTCTTCGGTTCAAGTGATTCTCCCACCTCAGCCTCCCGAGTAGCTGGGATGACAGGCACCTGCCATCATGCCCAGCTAATTTTTGTATTTTTAGTAGAGACGGGATTTCACCATGTTGGCCAGGCTGGTCTTGAACTCCTGACCTCATGATCCACCCACCTCAGCCACCCAAAGTGCTAGGATTACAGGTGTGAGCCACCTCACCTGGCCAACACCACTTCTTATAAGCCTCTGGCAGTGGCTTCCAAAGAGGAAATTCAACCTCCTGGCCCTGCCAAAAAAGCCCCCGAGATTCTATTCCTGCCTGTCCCCCTGGACTTAAGCTTTGGTTACCCCAAGAGTACCTGCAAATCCTCACACCTGCCATGAATTTCAGATCTCCATGTCCCTGCTCAATGCTGGTCCCTCTTCCTGACATGCGTTTCTTACGCTGCTTATATAAAGTCTTTCTTAGCCTTCAAGTCAGAGCTTCCAATTCCAGATGATTTTCCGGCCATCGCCTTTACCGCCCACCTATGGAGCAGCATTCACTTCCCCTGCCTCAAGCCCCTAGGCTTCCTCGTGCCTGCACCGACCATAGCATTTTGCCCCTGTTATAATTTATCCTTAAGTATCTGTCTCCCTCTTGGATGGTGATCCACTTGAGGACAGGGAAGAAATCATACTCACTTTTTGAATCCTCGGAGCCTCATGCAATACCTGACCATAGCTGATATTTCATCAGTGTTTTTTGAGTCAGTGTCCCCCTGCCAATATCCCCTGACACCAACCCCTCACCAAAAGCCCAAGGTGGAGGTCAGATTGGGGAGGGAGAATTGAACTGTAAATCCAGAGGGCCCTGAGGAAGGAGGCCAGGACATTGTGCAGGGGTAGAAGTGGCGTGGCCCTCACCTTCTCCTCCCTGTAGCCCCAGCAAAGATCATCTCCTTTGGGGGCACCGTGACAACACCTTGGATGAAGGATGTTCGGCTGCCTTGCAATTCAGTGGGAGATCCAGTCCCTGCTGTGAAGTGGACCAAGGACAGGTGTGCGTCGGGACCTTGGAGGGAGGGGTGGCCCCAGACAGGGATGTTGTAGAAGAGCCATGAGGAGGAGAGTCTGGGGCCTCCTTCCCGCTGACCCGGTGGCCTCCGGGTCCCGTGGAGGCCTGGCAGGATATACTGCTACTGCTCTCTTAAGCAGGCCTGGCCTCCCCAGCTCCCCTCTTGGGAGCCAAGGACCTCCCTTCCCTGGGTGGTTAAAGAGGACGGGTTACCTGATACCCCCAGGGAGTGCTGAGCAAAGCCCCAAGAACCCAGCGCCCCCTGGCGAGCCTCCTTCCACCCCCAGCTGTCTTTGTCACACACGGGGGGAGGGCCTCAGGACAAGGGGGTGCTTGCCATGACCCACCGCCCCACGCTCACCCTGGCAGTGAAGACTCGGCCATCCCCGTGTCCATGGATGGACACCGGCTCATCCACACCAACGGCACGCTGCTGCTGCGCGCAGTGAAGGCTGAGGACTCTGGCTACTACACCTGCACGGCCACCAACACTGGGGGCTTCGACACCATCATCGTCAACCTTCTGGTGCAAGGTGAGGCTCTGTGATGCAGGTGGTCCCAGGTGGGGACAGGGATGGAGAAAGAGTAGGAATTCCATCACGTGAGAGGGTCGTCGAATGGAAGAAGATAAACCGAGAGAGAAACCTTTGGTGGAACAGAGGTGCACGTGGAAGGGAGGCAGGAGAGCTGGGGAGTGAGAGTGAGGGTGTGGGAGAGCCAGCACCTTCCCGCCATGGCGGGAGGCGGGGCCCATACGCCATCATCGGGGTCCACCCTTGTGCTGAGGGGTGATGGCTTTCCCCTCACAGTTCCCCCGGACCAGCCCCGTCTCACTGTCTCCAAAACCTCAGCTTCGTCCATCACCCTGACCTGGATTCCAGGTGACAATGGGGGCAGCTCCATCCGAGGTGAGGAGGGGTCTGGATGAGGCGGGGAGACAGGGGAAGGAGTTCTGGGCCCGGGGCAGGGAAGGGGCTTCACCATTTAGGCCATTTGTCTCCAAATGGCGGAAATGATCTGGGGGCCGAGTGACCCACAAGGAAGTGACTCAAGGGCCGAGGGAGCTGCAGTGGCCCCGGCATCTGGGATTTAGTACGCCCACCCCCCATTGCCACTCATGACTGTGTGACCCTGGAATAGCCTGTTTCCCTCTCTGATTCTGGTCTCCCAATCTGTCAAAGTAGACAAATGGACTAGATCAGTGCTTCCCAAGCGTGAGTGTGCATCTGCATCACCGAGGGGCCTTGTGACCACGCAGTTCTGACTCAGTGCTCCGGGCTGGGCTGAGGACCCGCCTTTCTAACGCACTCCAGGTGCTGCTCAGCTGCTGCTCAGGGGCCCACGTGTGGAGTAGGGAGGGTCCAGACAGGACCCCTTGTGGGCCTCACAACTCTGGTTTTCTCCCCTCCCCACCTGGGCCGCTAACCCCTAACGCTAGAGCCAAAGTGACGGCAGTTAAACCCACCCAGGGGCTGGACCCAAAGCCCTTACAGCGTTTTGTTGATTGATTAGCTTAATATTGAGAATTGACTGGGGCCGGTCCTTCCAATTTTGCATCTCAGGAGCATGTGCCCCTTCCAATGAGCAAACACTTCACTCTGCCCCCTGCCTGGAGGCTGGGCTTCTGCTGCCCTGCCGTGCCCCCACCTGAACCAGGCCCACCCTCCGCAGGCTTCGTGCTGCAGTACTCGGTGGACAACAGCGAGGAGTGGAAGGACCTGTTCATCAGCTCCAGCGAGCGCTCCTTCAAGCTGGACAGCCTCAAGTGTGGCACGTGGTACAAGGTGAAGCTGGCAGCCAAGAACAGCGTGGGCTCCGGGCGCATCAGCGAGATCATCGAGGCCAAGACCCACGGGCGGGGTGAGGCCCAGGCCGCCGGGGCAGGGAAGGAGCGATGGGCCCGGGGAGGGTGGGATAGAGGGGCCAGGTATGGGGTGGAAGGTGGCCGGGTGAGGAAGGAGGAGCCCAGGGATGCAGGGAGACTGAAGCGGGGAGCCTCGGCCTCCTTCCCACCACCACAGCGTCCTGATGGATCCCATCAGGAAAACCTAGCCTCACTTCCTCACCAGGTGACCGAGGGTGGCACTCCTCTGCCTCTTCCCATCTCCCTCCCCCCTCTGCTGTGGCCTCTCTCCAGGCCCTGCCCTTTTCTTCCCTCTCCTCCCTCCCCTCCTCTTCCTCCTCTGCTCCCTGGGGCTTCCCCACCCCATCAGTACCAAACATGTATTCTCCTGGATCCACTGCCATCCCAGCTCCCAGGGAAATCCTTTCCAGCCCAGCCCAGTCCTGCCTTCCCCCGAGTCTCTCTAACCTCTCTCTCTCCCTCCGGCCCGCCAGAGCCCTCCTTCAGCAGAGACCAACACCTCTTCACCCACATCAACTCCACACATGCTCGGCTTAACCTGCAGGGCTGGAACAACGGGGGCTGCCCTATCACAGCCATCGTTCTGGAGTACCGGCCCAAGGGGACCTGGGCCTGGCAGGGCCTCCGCGCCAACAGCTCTGGGGAGGTGTTTCTGACAGAACTGCGAGAGGCCACGTGGTACGAGCTGCGCATGAGGGCTTGCAACAGCGCCGGCTGCGGCAACGAGACAGCCCAGTTCGCCACCCTGGACTACGATGGCAGTGAGTCACAAGGGTGGGAGGGATGGTACAGAGGCTGGAGCAGGGTGGTGCCAAGGAAGTGGGCAGAGTGGCAGACACATAAAGAGACAGACTCATAGAAAAACAGGCAGGAATGCAGGCGGGGAAATGCAGACCCGCAGGTGAAGGAGCTGGCAGAGGGAACAGCAGGTTGGTTGCAGCCAGGTAAGTGGGCAAATGCATCAGTGGCCACTACAGATGGACAGACACACGGGTCAGTAACACCAAAGACAGAGAGTCTTTGGAGCTGCAGTCCTCAGTCACTGTGCATTGTTTCAGGGAGGTGAAGAGGGTGGTCGGTGTGGTTGAGGTCCTGCCCTCTAAGAACTTTCTGCTGATATGGAATATTAGCCAAGAGGGGACAGCGTATGCTGCAGTCACAAATACCGAAACCTGGTGGCTTAACACAGTACTGATTTGTTTCTTGCTCTCTTGGAGTCCTGCAAAGGTTGAGTGGCCACCATCTTTTAGCTGCACCATCT
Organism: Plecturocebus donacophilus; assembly: GCA_004027715.1. Lineage (NCBI taxonomy): Eukaryota > Metazoa > Chordata > Mammalia > Primates > Pitheciidae > Plecturocebus > Plecturocebus donacophilus. The sequence continues at coordinate 9,423 of PVKP010032581.1, read as the reverse complement.
TGAACATGGAGCCTCCAGGATCCACAGCAAAGGCATACTAAGGCACACTACCAGTTCCTCACTGCCTTGCCCAGCAGGTGGTGTCTGCCACATAGGGATAGATATACACACACACACACATGCACACATACACACACACACACACACACACACACACACATCCATTGAAGGAACATGGAAGGCTGAATTCATAGAAGCTCATTGTCACAAGTTACCTATGTGTTAAGGAAACAGAATAAAAACAGTATCAGAAGGGGATGGACTCAAACAAGGAAGGCTTCATGAAGGAGGTGACATTTAAGCAAAGCTCTGAAATAGGCAAGGATCAGGGCTTAGCAGAGGGTTTTGTCAGCAGGACAGCTTGTCATGCTTCCCTGCAGGAGCCCAGGTTAGCAGATATGGCCCACGGGAGGGATGGGCATGGAGAGAATGTAGAGTTTGTCGTGGTTTTTGTCCCCATCTGGGGAAGAGAACCTAGAGTCCACTGCCCTAACTTCTCTCTGCCATGCTTCACCCTTTGTTTCCCCCTACCCCAGCTGGATATGAGAATTTAAGCCCATCAATCCACTCTCTAGGAATGAGCACTGAACTCCAGCAGGCAAGAGACTAACTCCAGGAGACTTCAGCCTAATTCTACAACAGTACCAGGAAGTCGTTAATATAACGCAATATAAAAACTACCCAACTGTTCATGGCTGTCTTGATAGGACCAGAATCTGGGGAGCAGAGGGAAGGCCAGAGCTCTGTGCCAGGAGGTAGAGGTCAGCCCAGGGGCAACAAGAGAAGTCAGAGGGCTGCCCCACCCATGAGATGCTCTGCACAGCACCTGGCTCATAAGGGACATCTAACTCTATTCTTTGCCCTGGTTCAGGCACCATTCCACCCATCAAGTCTGCTCAAGGTGAAGGAGATGACGTGAAGAAGCTGTTCACCATCGGCTGCCCCGTCATCCTGGCCACACTGGGGGTGGCACTGTTCTTCATCGTACGCAAGAAGAGGAAGGAGAAGCGGCTGAAGCGACTCCGAGGTGGGGGAGCTTCCTATGGGCCTTCCAGGAGGGGCTGTTGGCTCTTGGCCACACTGGCTCCACTTCACTGGGTCACAGCACCATCTGGATAATGGAGAGTGCTTGTGTCCCCTTGAAGGAGGAGCGGCCACTCAAATTTTCTGAAACCTCCTTAGTTCAGAAGGTTTCATTCACCACTTCCTCCTCTATGCCCCCAAGACTTTGTGCCTGCCCCAATTGGGACTAATGTTTAGGGGTACACTGGTAAAGTCATGTTGGTTTTTAAATATTTAAACATTTCCATGTTGGTTGGTAAACAGATGTTGCTCCTTTCCAACTGGATGCTCCATCCCCTCTCACAGGATCCCTGCAACTTTCCTAGGACCCATCCACTAAAGAATAGACCTGCAGGGAGTCTCTAGGAACATGCTCAGTTCTGACTGGGCAGTTTCTGCACCATGTCAGGTGTTAAATATTTTGAATATTATCCCCTTTTTCCATTACCTGATGCCACAGTCTACTGTGAATGGGTCTGATTTACCTCAATTTTCCCATGGCCTCATACAGTGTCTGGAACCTACTAGTTGCTTCATAAATGTACATTCATTTATTTGGAAAACTTTTATTAAGTCTGCTTCATCATAGATACTGTCAGACTAAAGAGATCAATAAAGAAGGGCCAAGTCATTCTCTTACAGAATTTATCATCTAATGTGAGAAGCCAGGAGACAATAGTAGCACAGAAGAATGACTAAAGCTCCCTATCGTGTTCAGGAATTGGGTAAATGGATGAATAGATAGTTCTATGGATGGCTGATGACTGGATGGATGGATGGATGGATGGATAGATGGATGGATGATTGGGTGGATGGTTGAATGACTGGATAGGTAAGTAGTTACATGGTTGGATGGTTGAATGTATCACTGAATAAATGGTTGGATGGCTGAATAGATGGCTGGGTGTAAGGAAGGTTGAATGAATAGATGGGTGGATGGATGGATAAATGGATAAATTGTTGAATACTAGATAATGGATGATTATATGAATAGTTGAATAGATGGGTAGATGATTGAATAGAGCTTGGAATGGATGAATACTTTGATAGATTGATGGATGACTAGATGGATAGATGGCTGGATGGAAAAATAGTTAGAATTGTGGGATGATTGGGTGAATGGCTAAAGGAGTGCTTGGATGGAAGGTCTAATATGTAAATATAAGAATGATTGAATGGATGTTGAATGCATGGGTGGATGGTTGAATGGTTTACTGGTTGAATTAATTGGTGGATGGATGGACAGATGGATGGTTGAATAGGTGGATGATGAATTAATGATTGGTTGGATGGACGAATGGATAATGGATGGCATATGGTTAGATGGATGGATGGCTAGATCAATGAATGGATGGATGGATGGATGGATGGATCAATGGATAGATGAATGGATATCTAGACAGTTGAATGGTTGGATGCATGTATACAGCTATTGGGATTCATTCTGACAACTCATTCTCAAGTATCAGGTGTCTAATGGATTAACTAGGCTCTTTAATTCTTCTTTCTTCCAAATTCCTAACCTGAGAGTCCTGATCCTATTCAAGGCTCCTCTGAGACAAAGCAGGGGCTCCAGAATCTATCCATGGACTTTTTGGGGACAGATGCCCCAGATGAGGAAGTGAAGCCTCTTGGTTGATATGAGAGTTTAATCATCTGGGGCTTCCCATTGACCACTTCTACTCTTTCCTCCACTCTTGCCTCTCCCCAAGATATAACTGAGGAGAGATCCTCCACTGATATCCATTTCCGGCCTGTTATGGTGTTGCGTTTGAGTAGAGTCAATTCAGGAAGCAGATGGGGCACTCGCTATGCCCCCTGTGCTTTGGGAAGAATCTCCCTATTAGATAAAATCTGAGGAAAGGAAAACAGACTTGAGCCAAACCCTGAATTGGGGGCAGTGAGACCGCATCATGTTTTGGGCTGTTTTACAGGTCCTTACATTTCTCCTTCTGCTTCTTAGGAGACCAGCCCTGGCCCCATTTTAAGGAATTCTCCACTTTGTTTTCCATGCCCCTCCCATTGTCCTCCTGTTCAAACTTCATTCTCACCCAGCCCTCCTCTCCCTCTACTGTTTTGCAGATGCAAAGAGTTTGGCAGAAATGTTGATAAGGTGGGTATCACCAAGCTGCTTCGTTTCTCCTGCCTTCTCCCTTCTCCCCTGCAAAGGACTCAGGAGCCTCCCTCTGAATTCCCAGAGTAGGGGACAGGCTTCTAAGATCCCACTGTCCTGCAAAGCCCCCTCCCCCAACCCCTTATGGCTGATGAGCCACCCACCACCAGTCTTTCTCCCCACAGCAAGAACAATCGAAGCTTTGACACCCCTGTGAAAGGGCCACCCCAGGGCCCACGGCTACACATTGACATCCCCAGGGTCCAGCTGCTCATTGAGGACAAAGAGGGCATCAAGCAGCTGGGTGAGTGACAGGTGCCACAAGCTCCCTGTCCTGCTGGGTGTGCTTCCCCAGGCTACAACCCATGGTAGTCAAACACCAGCCCTTATAGCAGTGCCCAGGGTTCTGGCAGTAGCCCCATCAACCACAACAACCTTAGAACTCACTGTGGCTTTGTTCAAGGGCTGAGTTTCCTCCTCTGTCCAATGGAGGGAATTGCTGGCCTTTCTGTGACTCAATGTTGGATAAAGCCTGGGTGTGATGGGTTATGTCTGTTATCCCAGCACTTTGGGAGGCCAAAGAGGGAGGACCACTTGAGGCCAGAAGTTCAAGACCAGCCTGGGCAACATAGTGAGACCCCATTTCTAAAAAAAAAAAATTAGCCAGGCATGGTGATGCACACCTGTAGTCCCAGCTACTCAGGAGGTTGAGGTAGGAGGATAGCTTGAGCCCAGGAGATTGAGGCTGCAGTGAGCAATGATCACAATTAAGCCTGGGCAACAGAGTGAGACCCTGCTTCAAAAAAACTAACAAACAAATCCCCAAACAAACAAAAAACACAGCAGATAAAGACAAAGAGAAATTCAGTCACATCCAACAGAGCTTTAAAAAAAATTGTAAAGGACTCCTGGTAATTGTCCTTCTTTCCCCAGGAGATGACAAGGCCACCATCCCTGTGACAGATGCTGAGTTCAGCCAAGCTGTCAACCCACAGAGCTTCTGTACTGGCGTCTCCTTGCACCACCCAGCCCTCATCCAGAGCACAGGACCCCTCATTGACATGTCTGACATCCGGCCAGGAACCAGTATGCATTATCCCCAGGGAATCAGCCCTCTTCTCACCCAGGGTGGCCTGGGCATAGCAAGACACAGAGGTGGTGATTTTTAAAAGGGAGGAGGGAGCGTCATGTGATAGAATGGAAAAACAGAAAGCACTGGAATTAGTGTCTGGAGACCTTGATTGCAGATTTACTAACTGATCTTGGGCATATCACTAGCTTTATCTCTCTAGGCCTGTTTCCTTACCTAGAAATTTTGAAAGTGTTGGGTATTCTTGTTGTCCAAGGGCTTTTCTATCTCTAGCACTGTGTATCTGGACATAGGATAGAACACATCAAGGGCTGTGGGGAATGAATGGACAGTCAGGAGGCAGCAGGAGAGGACATCACATTCTCCTGCAGGGGAAGGAAAAGACGGGGTGGGTGAGGAGAATGCCCTCCACTGCCCCCACACTTGACTCGGCTGCTCTTCTCCTCTGGGGACGGCGATGTGGTTAGGAAAGGCAGCATTCCCAAGGGAGCTTCTGTGGCTGCATCTGCCTCTTCCCTTCCTCCCCACTGCCCTTTCTGGTAAGTGCCAGCTGCCCAAGCCTGGGTGCCTTTGGTTGGAGGGTGCGATTTCTTGCTTCTGTCTGTGCAGATCCAGTGTCCAGGAAGAATGTGAAGTCAGCACATAGTACCCGGAACCGGTACTCAAGCCAGTGGACCCTGACCAAGTGCCAGGCCTCCACGCCCGCCCGCACCCTCACCTCCGACTGGCGCACTGTGGGCTCCCAGCATGGTGTCACTGTCACTGAGAGTGACAGCTACAGCGCCAGCCTGTCCCAGGACACAGGTGTGCCTAGGGTCCTGCTGGCATGCTGAACACCTCCCCCTAGCTCCCCATCATTCACCTTCATCTTCTATTCTTCCCAGCTTCTACCCACCAGCTCAGAGGACCCAAAGCACAAGTCAGTTTCATGTCTAACTGGTTACTGACCCACTGTGTGGCTAGAACAAAAACACTTGACCTCACTGAGCTCTACTTGGTCAAGGAGTTAATTTTGCTTTCCCAAAAATTGTCAGCGAAAATGGTACACATGATGTTCATTGGAGAAAGGGCTGAATATTCCAGGGGATGGTTGCTTATTTTCAAGAATGAAAGTTCTGCCCCTCATGAGCCAAAGATCCTACTTCTGCCACCTTAATAGGATCTTCTCAGCCTGGTCCCCTCCATGGCCAGAATTCCAGACGGCTGATGGGGTTACTGCAGGGAAAGTGCTCAGTCTCACTTACACCCTTCTCCCCATAACCCACTCCTTCCCTCTTAACTCCCCAGACAAAGGAAGGAACAGCATGGTGTCCACGGAGAGTGCCTCTTCCACCTACGAGGAGCTGGCCCGGGCCTACGAGCACGCCAAGCTGGAGGAGCAGCTGCAGCACGCCAAGTTTGAGATCACCGAATGCTTCATCTCTGACAGTTCCTCCGACCAGATGACCACAGGCACCAATGAGAACGCAGACAGCATGACGTCCATGAGCACACCCTCAGAGCCTGGCATCTGCCGCTTCACTGCCTCACCACCCAAGCCCCAGGATGCTGACAGGGGCAAAAACGTGGCTGTGCCCATTCCTCACCGGGCCAACAAGAGTGAGTGCGCAGACCACCTCCCAGGCCGTGCCCCCCGCCCCCTGGCCCTCAGCCCCATGAGCCCTGGCTAGATCTAGCCCTATCAGCACCGGCATCCTGCCAGCCCAGCTTGGCTCCTTGGCAGTGCAGGGTGGTACCAACAGCATGGACTTGGGAGCAGGCAGATCGGGGCCCACATCCTGGTTCAATCTCTTCAAATGTCTGTGGCCTTGGGCAAGTCATTTAACCTCTGTGGCCTTAAGCTTCTCATCTGTAAGATGCCAATGATAGTATCGACTTTGTGTTGTCATAATGGGCATTAGAAATGATATACATGTCCAGCTTGTCATAGGGTTCATTCATTAAGTAGTGACCATCCCCCTAATCTGAAGTTGTGCCAGGATGGAAACAGATCCCCTTCGGGATCAGCTGCCCTCTGGTCTCAATGCTGTTTGCATTTAATCCAGACCCAAACGAACAGTCCTGGCAGCTCCGCCCACCATGGTCATACCTCTTGGTAGGCAGTGACCTGGCCTAGCTGGGAATTACCTGACCCCAGCAGCCCGGCCAGAGCCTATGTCCTTAGAGGCTGGCAGGGCAGGGCTAAGATCACCAGGGGGAGTCCATCAGCAGATGCTGGGGCCACAGCATGCCAAACCCAGACTATCAAACCATGCGGTCTGGTCTGCTTAGCACTGGCCATGCCAACTGAGGCAGGGGCAGGCTTTCTGCGTCATTGAAAGAAGAGTCTTTGGAGACTGTGGCCCTGAATGACACCCCATCCCTTCTAGCTGTGCAAATTTAGACAAATGATTTAATCTCTCTGAACCTCAGATTCCTCACTTGTAAAGTGCAGACAGGTATTAACCCATCCTGGAGGCTGTCATGCAGATTCAATAAGAAAATCTAAGGAAAGTCCCTAGCTCAGCTCCCCAGGGAAAGAGGCCCAATTACAGGTGGGGTCCCCACAGAGCATGGGGGTCAGGAGGCGGAGGTCTTAGAAGCATGTCACACAGAGGCAGTTTAAGAAATTAGGAACTCAGCTGGGCACAGTGGCTCACTCCTGTAATCCCAGCACTTTGAGAGGCCAAGGCTGGTAGATCACCTGAGGTCAGGGGTTTGAGACCAGCCTGGCCAACATGGCAAAACCCCATCTCTACTAAAAAAGTACAGAAATTAGCTGGGAATGGTGGCACATGCCTATAATCCCAGCTACTCAAGAGGTTGAGGCAGGAGAATCGCTTGAACCCGGGAAGCGGAGATTGCAGTGAGATGAGATTGTGCCACTGCACTCCAGCCTGGGTGAAAGAGACTCCATCTCGAAAAGAAAAAAGAAATTAAGAACTTTCCACCTGGAGAAGAGGGGACCAAGGGGAGGAGAGAGGAGGACATGCAGCTGACTTCAAACATCTGGAAGGCTGCCATGAGAAAGAGGGGAGGCCTTTCTCTGTGAGACCTTAGAGGACAGAACCAGGCTCCATGGCGGGGAGGCAACAGGGAATGATATCCATTTCCTCCTCAGGGTAAAGAAAAGCTTTCCACCAGCCCGAGCTGTTAGGACGTCCTTGTCCTTAGCAGTGAGCTCTCCACTACCAGAAGGAGAGCAGCCTGTAGGGACGCTGAACAGCAAGCGTGCATGTATTGGGCAACTATTACCTGCACCGGCCACTGTAGCAAAGCACTTTACCTACTGTATCTCATTCCCGCCTCACAATAATCCCGTGGGGAATAAGGTCATCCCCATTTCACAGATACAGAAACGAAGGCTCAGAAACGTGGAGTACCCGACCTTGCCTCTCCTCTTGATTGCCCCTCCAGTGGAGGGGCCCCTATGGCAGATCAGAGAGAAGACTCTGGGCAGTCGATGGGGTGGGGGCTGAATGGGCTGCTTCCAGAGGCCTCTGCCTCTCACATCCTCCGTCTCTGTGATTCCAGGTGACTACTGCAACCTGCCGCTGTATGCCAAGTCGGAGGCCTTCTTTCGAAAGGCAGATGGACGTGAGCCCTGCCCCGTGGTCCCACCCCGAGAGGCCTCCATCCGGAACCTGGGCCGAACCTACCACACCCAGGCTCGCCACCTGACCCTGGACCCTGCCAGCAAGCCCCTGGGCCTCCCACACTCAGGGGCCCCCGCTGCCGCCTCCACAGCCACCTTACCTCAGAGGACTCTGGCCATGCCAGCCCCCCCAGCTGGCACAGCCCCCCCAGCCCCCGGCCCCACCCCTGCCGAGCCCCCCACGGCCCCCAGCGCTGCCCCTCCAGCCCCCAGCACCGAGCCTCCACGAGGCGGGGGCCCACACACCAAAATGGGGGGCTCCAGGGACTCGCTTCTCGAGATGAGCACGTCGGGGGTAGGGAGGTCTCAGAAGCAGGGGGCTGGGGCCTACTCCAAATCCTACACTCTGGTGTAGGGCCGGCAGGAAGAGCAGCCCACGCCTGGACCGCGCGCCGCAGCCCCACACGCCAGCTCGGCTGTTTTTCTGCATTATTTATATTCAACTGACAGACAAAAACCAACCAACGACAAAACACAAACCCCCAATCATGAACGCCTGTACATAGAACTCTTTTGTACAAATGAAACTATTTTCTTCTTCTTCTCCATGAAGCCAGGGCACAAAGAATTTGACAGTACAAGTCAAATCCCCCACCCCACAAAATATGTGTGGAGATATATATACATATATAGACAGATAGGAACACGTCGACAAGCTATATATCTATATATTTCTCTCACCCTATTTTGAGACAGAGGCACAAAGACTCAGCAATTTTTTTCCCTCCTCCTCACCCTCCCCCTCAATCTAGGTGGTTTTGACAAAGACCAAAATCCCAGCTCAGAGATACTGCATGCGATTTTACTGTTCCAAGAAAACCAGGAGTTGCTTCAATTTGCAGATGCTTATGTGTTAATACCTTTTTCTATGAAAAAAGACCCAGCGCCGTGTGCAATAAAGGTTATGTTTCTATGTGGTGGCTTTTTTCCCATCTGGCAAGGGCCAGCGAGGAAGTAGGAGAGACCCCTGTCCCAGGCCATCTGTTGCTCATAGAGAGACTTTGTAAGAAGCCTGAGCTTCGGCTCAGGGCTTTAAGATTTTTAAAGGCTTGCAATTAGCCGAGGTGCCACCTCTTCTGTTCTCAGAGCTGTACTGGGCCCTCAAGGGGAACCAGCGTGGTGGCTTCGTGCAAACTCCTAAACCTCTCTGAGCCACAGTGTCCTTCCCTGTAAATGGAGGGAAGCTTGTAACAGATGGAATGGGGCAACCTTGGCTCGCCAAGCGCTGGGGAGCCTGGGATAGCGGAGGGGCTGCCTACTCGCTTCTCTCCTCTGAGAGAGTGCAGAGTAGCCAGGGGGTCGGGACGATCCAAAACCACTAGCCAACGGTTGTGGGCAAAGTGCCTATGTATCAGGAGCGGGGAAGAAGAAACTATAGCTGGGGTACCAGGCCAGGGCCTAACATTCTGGACTGTTAGGGCCAGGTGAGGTCAGAGGGAGGAGAGAAGTCGTCGGAGGTCAGGGGGGTAAGAGAAGCACATGGAGGAGAGGAAATGGAGCTCAGTCAAAGAGAACCAGGTCAGC
>PVKP010032580.1:0-25795 GCA_004027715.1 Plecturocebus donacophilus | reverse complement strand
GGGGTGAGAGGAGTGCCGGGGTGGAAGGTGCCCAGTGGGGAGCCCCAAGGCAGGGCGAGGATTGTCTTGGGCTCCCTGCCATTCGAACCATCCCTTAATGAAGATGAGAAAATGTCACCTGCTTTGGCTGTTGAAGTCTCATGTTTATGTCGCTTGGCTAGAAGAACGAGGTATGGTTTTCAGACCTCGCTCCTCCCCTTGGCCGGATACCTCTGTGTTTCGGGTTGGGTTCTGTAGGAGCAGCCACTGAGACGGAATTTGGGGCACGTGATATTTATCTGCAGTCAACACCTGTGAAAGGAGGGGGAAGCAGGCTTGGGCAGAGGAAAGCTGACCTGTGCTGCAGCTCAGCCAAGTCTCAGCCAAGCCGGCGGTGTTCACAGGCATCCAGCGTCAGACCTAAGTGGATGGGCCTCTCTACTCCTGCCGCCATCAGTCACCAGATGGGCGACCCCAGAACGGGCATAACCTCAGTGGAGGCAGGCTCTGCAGGAACTGAAAGCTGGGACTGTCTGATGACCTCTCTCCCTGCAGCTGAGCAGCAGGTCCTTCCTTGAAGGGGGAATCTGGGTTGCACATCTCCATGCCTATCACATTTTAAGCAGTGAACTACCTGCTCAACTGTACGTGGCAGCCCTGCAAGAGAGAAACTTTACTGAATACAAACCTGTGCCTTGGACAGATGCTTGGATAAATGTGGATGGGGAAAATAAAAGTCACTGTGTTTGTACTAAAGGAGTCCCAATTAGGAGAGTCAGATTCTCTCGGTCCACTGGTTCCTGATTTTCTGGCCTGGCAGTTTTGAAATGTCTGGCTTGTCATATCTCACCACTCCCCTCCCCTCCTGCTGTGCTAGCTCCTGGGCCTGGTAATGTGCTTTCTGCTCGATGAAGCTGCCACGTGATTCTTTAGTTCTGTTTAAAGCAAAAAGCTTCGTTTCCCTTCTTTTCCTATCTCTGTGGGATTTGGCCATGAGGCCTTGAAGTCAGGAGTAAGGAGGCAGCCCGAAGGTTCTGGAACCTGAGTCCTCAAGAGGAGGGTGCATCTGGCTTCGAGGCTTTCGGTGCCCTACTGGTGCCTTTAGCTTGAAATCCAGTCCCTTGGCCTGGCATGAAGTGCCTGATGAGCTGGGCTGCTTCCCCCCAGCCTGGCACAGAGTGGGGGTTAGTGAGTAAGAATGAGGAAAAATGCTTATTCCTGTTTATAGTGATAATAAATAGTTAATAATAAAAGGATGCATGTTTCTCTAGGCTCCACCAAACCATGGGCATGCAGAGGGGCTCAGTACCAGCAACAAGCTAAAGTTACTTGGTTCATCTGCTCACACAAAACCTCACGTGAGCTAGGTGAGGTGACTCACGCCTGCAATCCCAGCACTTTGGGAGGCCGAGGTGGGTGGATCACATGAGGTCAAGAGTTCGAGACCAGCCTAGCCAATATGGTGAAACCCTGTCTCTACCAAAAACACGAAAATTAGCTGGGCTTGGTGCACTCTTGTAGTATCAGCTACTTGCAAGGCTGAGGCAGGAGAATTGCTTGAACCCGGGACACAGAGGTTGCAGTAAGCTGAGATCACACCATTGCACTCTAGCCTGGCGACAGAGTGAGACTCCTTCTCAAACAAACAAACAAACAAACAAATTCTCAACTGTATCCTCAAAGTCTACTTCAAACAATTTCTAGGAGATAAGAGGTAAAGAATAATGAGTTAAGAGCCAGAGCTCTGGACTCACCACTGAAAGGAACCAGGAATCCTTGGAGAAAGGTTGATTAGAGAGTGAGAGGCAGGTAACTTACAAGATGAGCCTGAAAACTTGTGCCAGAAAGTAAAGAAGTGCTCAGTAAATGATGGGGCCATAACAGAAAGAAACAGAAGCCACGATAAAGGGCTTACAGTGGCCAAATCTGGGATAATTGGAGCATCATAATAAATACTAATAGTGGCCGAGCGTGGTGGCTCACGCCTGTAATCCCAGCACTTTGGGAGGCCGAGGCTGGTGGATCACGAGGTAAAGAGATCGAGACCATGCAGGCCAATATGGTGAAACCTGGTCTCTACTAAAATATAAAACTTAGCTGGACGTGGAGGCGTGCACCTGTAGCCCCAGCTACTCGGGAGGCTGAGGCAGAAGCATTGCTTTAACCCAGGAGGTGGAGGTTGCAGTGATCTGAGATCGTGCCACTGCACTCCAGCCTGGCGCCTGGCGATGGAGCGAGACTCTGTCTCAAAATAATAATAATAATAATAATAATAATTAATAATAGTAACAGACTATAACTCATTGGCTGAAATAGAACTTACCAAGCCCACACAAATATAATTAAATGGATAAGTAAATGGGAGAAGGGAAAATTCTTCCTTACAGTATAATAAATGTAGATGGAATGAAGGAGTTGGACAATCACCAGTGGATGTGAAAACTAGTGGGCAAAGATGCGAAGAGAGCTGTGATCCACGTATTTACAGAGTCTCAAAGGACTTTCCCACAAGCTACTTACAGATGACAAAGGGAAAAACAGTAACTTTCAGGTGAACCTGGCTAGGTGCCTTTTCATGTTATCAAACCCTGGTGTAGGTATGTTGGAAATATCTTCCTTTTTTTCTTTTTTTTTTTGAGACAGGGTCTCTGTTACCCGGGCTAGAGTACAGTGGCGCAGTCACACATAGCTCACTGTGACCCCGCGTCCTAGGCCCAAGTGATCCTTTCTCCTCTACCGCCCAGGTGGCTGGGACTACAGGCACGTCACCATGCCCAGCTATTTTTTTTTTTTTTTTTTTGTAGAGACAGGGTCTTGCTTTGTCATCCAGGCTGGTCTCCAACTCCTGAGCTCAAGCGACCCGCCCGCCTCAGCCTCCCAAAGTGCGGGGATGACAGGCGTGAGCACCGCCCCGGCCAGAATCTTGTTTAAGTTTCAGAGTAACCTGCTTAAATATGTAGGCTCATCATTTCTGTTTTCCAGGCGAGGTCACTGGGCCTCAGTGAGGTGAGGCTGACGCTCTTCCGACTCTGAGTCCAGGGGTCATCCGCGCCCCCCGAGCCCCCACTAAGTTCACGCCTCGGACAGGCTGGGGCTTCCTGCTGTGAGCCTCGGGACACGCTGCTCCTGGGCTGGCACACGCCGCCACCGGGTCTCTGACTTGATTTTCTGGCCCAGCCGAGCCTGAAGTTGGGGTCTCCCGCCTCTGAATCCTAGGTTCTCATGGATCATTAAACACCAGCTGGGCTGGAATCAAGCTCTGCCTTACTGCAAACAAGCCATTTTCCACCTGAATTAAAACCAACCCGACGGGGAGAGGGTGCTAGAAACATGTTTTGAAGCTGTTTTGAGAGACAGCTGCCATAATGGGAAAAAACAAAACGAGCTAGAAAAGGGGTGAGGGCTGGGAGGCGGTTTTGCCTTTCCTTCCCTGGTCCCCCTCTGGGCCCTGCCCCCCGCCACCTTATTGGGCCTCAGTTTTCCCATTTATAAAATGGGACAGTAAGGCAACAGCAGGAGTTGGGCGCCAAGGTGTGTGTCCGACTGGCTTATGGAACCTGAAATCGGTGCAGGCTCCCGGGCCCCACCCAGTCAGTGGACCAAGCTGCCATGTGACCTTTTCTTTTTTTAACAAAGTCCTGCTTCTGGTAGGTGCCCTTTGTGCTGTTTGAGCACCTCCAGATGGCTTCTGCGGGCCCTTCCACCGCTGCAGACCTCCACCCTCTGACCAGTGCGCGGGTGTCAGTGGATTCCCAGGACTCACCGAGGAGCCTTCCCCAGACCCGCCAGTTCCCGGGCCACCTCCCGAAAGCCCACTCTGCACCGCTCTGCTGTCTTTCAAGAATCCTGACCAGCACTCAGCTTCTGACTTCTGAGCCTGGAGACTCAGAGTCACACTCTTGTGGCTGCAAATGAGTCAATCTGAAAGCTCCTCATCAACTCAGAAGAGCTGTAGGAGCAGGAAGAAACCTTAGTTTTTGCAACTGCTGTCCCTGGGGCAAACTGCAAAACAGACTCTGCATCACATCCTGAAGGCCGAAGGCCACACCCTCAGCCCCAGTGGAGGACTCTGGGGCAAGGGTGTTTCCCAGAGTCAGAGGAGAGGAGCCTCCGTCTGAGGGCCACAGCCCCACCCCGCATGGGCTCTGCACTTCCCTCTCGGCGGGGACTTGCTTTTCCTTTCTTCCGAATCCTGTCCCTGCCCCAGGCCCTGGCCCTTCACTGCCAGCCCCACACTCTGGGGAGGAAAGACCCTCATTGGCAGATGGGACTCTGAAGAGTTAACTGACCTCTGAGCCTCAGGTTCCTGACCTGTTGAATAGTACCGTAATATACCAGAAAGTACTACGATGCCCGTTGGGAAGATTCAGTGCCACACGAGGCACGTGAAGGGCTCACGACAGAGCCTGACGCGGCCCAGCCCTGGGAGGCTATTAGCATTATTGGATCGCCTGTCCTGCCTCACAGGTGAGCCCTTTCCCGGTCATCCAGACCCAGCCCCCTCCCGTGGGAGGGCTTCCCAGGCCAGGCTCCTCAACGCCTCTCTCCGATGCCTGCGCTCGGCACGTGTCCCTTCCTCGGCTGCCTCCCTCACCGGACTGGCAGGGCCCGAGCCTTGCTCATTTCCACGTTCACAGACAGGAAGGCTCGGAAAATGCTGGTGGGCGTGCTTCAGTGGAGCTTGCTCCATTCTGGAACAGGGCAGGTGGGGTGGACAGTGGATGCCCCGCACAGTGGACACGTGCCTGTGGCCACCTGGAGGGACCCTGCCCCAGCAACTGCGAACCGTCATGGCCAAGGGCTGGAACATCCCACTTCAGCCGTGGGGTGGGTGGGCAGCCCGACAGTCATGGGCAGTGTCATGGCAGTGCCCCCACCGAGGTCTAAGTGGCCGACTTATGAGTGCCCTTCTGGCCATAAGCTGATGGCAGGTTGAGGGTCACTCCTGCAGGACAGATGCTCCCCTGCAAAAGGAGAAGCAGGCGTCGCTTGCCCTACCCCTTGGACCAGTGACAATGCTGTCGCCAAATGAAATTCATGGCAAGGGCCTCCTGGCTCTTTGAATGTCACCAAAGAGCTTTCAGACCCTCCTTCTCTCCCTCTTCTTTCCAGCCCCCTCCCCTCTTCAGAAGGCTCAAAGCTCTCGCTTTAGATTCTTCCTGGATAACAAGTTATAATCCTAGGACCCTCAGAGTGCAGCCCCGCCCTCCAGCTTGGTGTGCCTCACCTCTGAAACCTATTCCCCTATCCACGTCTTCTTTTCCAGCCCCTGAGAACTTGGCTGAACTTCCTTCAAAATGGTGTTTATTCGGCCAGGTGCAGTGGCTCACGCCTGTAATCCCAGCACTTTGGGAGGCTGAGGCGGGAGGATCACTTGAGGCCAGGAGTTTGAGACCAGTCTGGCCAACATGGTGAAACCCTGTCTCTACTAAAAATATAAAAATTAGCCAGGCATGGTGGTGCATGCCTGTAATCCCAGCTACTCAGGTGGCTGAGGCAAGAGAATTGCTTGAACCCAGGAGGCGGAGTTTGCAGTGAGCCGAGATTGCACCACTGCACCACAGCCTGGGTGATAGAGTGAGACTCTGTCTCAAAAAAAAAGGAAGGGAAAAAAGGAAGGGCAAGGAAAGGAAAGGAAGGGAGGGGAGGGGAGGGAAAGGGGAAAGGAAAAAGGAAAGAAATGTTTATTCGTTTTCCATCTTGCCTGCATTTTCTCCATTTGTCCATCCATTTATTGATCAGGGAAGGCTTTCCTGAAGAGGTGACATTTGATAAGACGGCCGAGGGATGAGGAATAGTTAGCTGGGCCAAGGCAGGGTCTAGGATGGAGCGGGAAGAAGCTTCCGGGCGGAGGGGAGATCATGTGCAAAGGACCCGGGTAGAAGAGAATGAGGCAGAATGGAGGAATTGAAAGAAGGTTCAGGAAGCAGTACCAGGAATTGAGGGAGGCATAGTGTGAGTTGCCGTTTTGAAGAGTAGGCTGGGACCAAATTATGCAGGGTCTGTAGGCCATGTAAGTGTTGTATTTTAGCGAGATAAGAAGATCAGCACCAAGACAAAAGTATGACGAATTGCAGGGTCTTTATTGCCGGCGACCACGGAGGACTCACGTCTCTCCAACCCGTGGCCCCGAGTTGAGGGAGAGCTGGGCTTTTATGCTGTATGACACTTCTTTTGGGGGCTGGGGGAGTTTTCGGAGGGGCTGGGGATCTTTGCAACAGGCAGTTTGTACAGAAGCCAAGGTCAGCAGTTAGAGACAGTGAAAACTCCCAATATCAGTAAGCAAGCAGATTTTCAGAAGCCAAGGCCAGCAGCTAGAGACAAGGGGGTTTCTTCTCAGGGTCCGTGTGACCCTGAGCGGCGAGTCCTTGAATTCCATTGAAAGGAGGCTGGTGTCTGCACCTGGCGTTGGCCTGATTCATCGTAGTGCCTTATCATGTTGCCTGTGAGCCTGCACACAGCCTGTGAGCCTGAGAAGCCATGACATTTTAGCCTGGCCGAAGCCATTTTCCTTGCCACATCACATAAGGGCCGTGACCATTGTCCTGAGAATAATGGGAAATCATGGCAAGGTGAAAGCAGGAGGTGGACGTGACCAAATGTGGGTCTGAAAAGGCCACTCTGCTGTGTGCAGAGCAGACAGGCACGAGCAGGGTTGGCTTCATAGATGCGCGACTCGTGTAAGAGAACTGCACTTCAGGCTCAAAGCTCTGAGATTGCCATCTTGGAACTCTTCATCATATTATTTTTGAATCTGCACTTCTTAAGTACCGTCTGGTGGGACAATGAAGCACGCATCAAGGGCTCGGAGCCTTGGCTCCCGTGGTCCTGCTTCTGACTGGTTCTCAGTCTCCCTCTCCACTTCTGCCTGGCAACCACCGCCCCCCTCTGCCCCCAGCAGAGACCTGAGTGCAGGCGTGGGGGAGTCAGCGTCCAGGGCACACCTGGTAGCATCTGAGGATTGGCCATGGCAGTGTGGCCCCTGCCCCAGGCTGGCAACACCATGGTAAATTCAGCAGGGGACTCGGGGACTAGGCTTCTCATTCACTCTGACTTTGCAACACCCCTGGGGACTGCCTGTCCACTGCGCGGGGGAGGCAGGTCCGTGGGAAACGCCAATGCCTGGCTGGACGTCCCCAACCCGGCTGGGGAACCGGAACGCAGGTCAGAGTGGTGGCTGGCAGGAGGAGAACTCCAGCAACTGGTGAATTTCACACAGAACTGAGTCAAGTCAGAGGGTGGGGCGGGGGGGTTGTGCCACAGATATTCCCATGCCCAAGGGAATGTAAAGTCAAATAGCCAATCAAAACCACCATTCCAGGTTGAGAGAGAGACTGCAGTAAAGAAACAACTTTTATATATAGTACCTTCAATGGCAGTTTTGTCCCTGCTTTCGAATAGGTCTCACGTTTGTATTTTGCGCTGGCCCCACAATTATACAGCTGCCCAGGCGGTGAGCAATCAGTGAGACCACGCTTGTGAAGTTGGCAGAGGTCCGGTAAATATTGACCCTCCTTCTGAGACAGCTGGTGCTGCTGGTTCTGTTGTTTATGTGACTCAGAGGGATGGATGAACTGGCATCAGGAGCTGAGTCCTGCCAGTCACGGGGGCTGTGACGATAAATGTCATAAAAATGGATTTTTCATTTTATTCTCAATCCTTGGAGCTACCGCTTCATGAATTCTTCAAGCAGATGTGTTCAAATACCATGCAAAACAGGCGGGGGCTCTGCCTGGGAGGGGGATGCCCGAGGCACAGCCGCTCAGACCTAAGGCAAATTATGTTTTGAAGCAGCTGGAACAGTCACGAAAAAGCGGTGATTCTCAGGACTGGATTCCTCTCCCCGGGGGCCTGGGCCTGGGTGTGGGTGGGGTTGGTGTGAAGTAGGGCCCCCCCAGGACAGTACTCGTTTTTGAGGGGTCTCAGTCTTGTTCCTCCGCCTCCCCGACATCCCACCAATCCACCCAAGTCCCACCCACCTGCCCCAACCAGACCTCATTCCTGTCTGAGTCATCACAGTATCTTCTGGTCTCACCGGCTCTGAGCCATTCCTGCTGGAGAAAGAACTTCCTGGAACCTGTCTGTCAGCCTCTGGGCCCTTCAGGGCAAAACCAAGTCTGCCTCCCCTTGAGGCCGGGTCCCAGCAGGACCCTGCAGGAGTGGTGCCCCCGCTTGTGTGCCCAGCAGTGCTGTGTGCCTGGGCTGAGGAAAAGCTTGTGGTGGGCGGCATGCGGTTGGCTTTCAGCATCCATGGTTGCCCATCCCCAAGGCCGACCATGGGGAAGTATGAGCATGTGCCCCACTTTGGGCCCAGGAGACACAGGGGAAGGCCTCCTGGGGGGCTGGGCAGAAGGGAGGGTGCAGGGGCTTTGGAGAAAAGGACACATGAGGGCAGGTGTCCTTTTCTTTCTCTGCTTGTGGCTGTGTCTGGAGTTTGTAGGCTAGAGCTGCTGCAGCTCCTTGGCCTCCAGCCCAAGGAGGAAGATCGTAAATGCAGGAGAAACTCAGACTCAGCTGAAGCCTCGCATACCACAGCTGGAGGCTGTGCTGCCCCTGGCCCCCTTGTGTGGGTGACATCCTCTGTTTATTCTCCTTGCAGCCAAAAGCATCCTCAACGGATGCAAAAAACACAGCGACTGCAGAATAGCACGTGCGAAAGGCCGGCCTCTCGATCCCAATCGTGACATCAGCCCGGTGCCTTCCCTAGGCGGTTTATCCAGCTGTGGACTTGGGTGAGAGGGTCTCGAGGCAGAGCTGGAGGAAGGAACATTGAAACCCTTTTTAAATAGAGGGCTGTTGGTAAAAGACAACTGTGGGGGTTAAGAGGGTGTGCTTTGGCACCAGACAGATCTAGGACCGAAGCCCAGCCCTCCACTTAGTGGCTGTTGCTTGGGTGTGTTACTTACACTCTTTAATCACCGGCTTGCTCATCTGTAAAGTGGGGATAATAGCGTAAGTGAGGCGGTCCGTGTGAAAAGCGGAATGACGTACCCGGCGATGGGTACTCCAAGGCTAAATGGGCTGTCTGGCCGCCCAGCCTGGGGAGCTGTAACAGGTAAGGGTGTAGGGGAGGGAGGAGGAAGACCTCTAGCAGACAGCCGCAGTCTCTCCAGAGGTTCCTCCCATCACTGCCTTCCCCAGCTGCTGCAGGCCATCACCTGCATGGCCCTGCCCTGGGGCGGCCCTGGCTGGACAAGTGCAGCTGGAAAAGGAAGGTCACGTGTGGGAGCCTTGAGGCTGGCTTGGAGGGGTGGTAGGATTTGCCCAGGTTAGGAAGATCAAGGAAGGCACGCCGGGAGGGAGGCTGGGAACAGAGCGGGCAGGAGAGGGAAGGGTGCCTCCGGGGAGCGGGAAGCGCCCGGCTGCAGCGCAGGTCTGTGGGCGGTGATGGGAAGGCCACCTGGAGAGGCAGCGGGGAGCCCAGCTGGGAAGCGTTCTGCCAGTAAGAGGGCAGGCGCCTTCTATTCACAGAGGGTCCCCAGTCTGCTCCAGACCGGACGCGTCATTCACTGGGCGGATGGAGACAGGAGCTCAGGGCGGCTGAGCACTAGCTGTCAGAGGAGGGGTGCCGTTGGGAGGGGAGGGGCAGCCGGCCTCACTCTGGGGCCCGCAAGGTTCAAGGCCACTTTTACACCAGTTGTCTTCAGCTACAGGTAACAAAAACCCTGACTGGGAAGCCTTAAGTTTAAAGGTGCTTATTAGCTCAAGTCCAAGGTTTCTGGAGGTGAGGGCCTTCTGGGGGCAGTCCCATTGCTCGGCAACTCTCCCCGAAGTGTTTCCTCTTGGGTGGCTATTTCAGAGCTTGGCTGTGCCCCCTCTCTCTAAACCCTGGGCATGCATAATGGGCACTTGCGAGCCCAGCTATTTCCTCTGCAGCAGCTCTCATCTGTCTCATCACCCCGGCAGCTGTAAGGCAGACATCGGTGAGGGTGGTGATTTGTGGATGATCCCTGACTCACCCCGTTTTGCCAGCCTGCCCGGGCTCGGGACTTCTTGCTGCACCTTCTGCTGAGCAGGCAGGGCCTGGCGCCTCAGGGCGGGGGCTGGGGTCTAGCCCAGGGCTCCTCCTAAGCTGGTACGGCACAGTGCCCCCAGCAACTGCCTGCCAAACTGGAGATTACGGAAATGTTCTCCACGCTATCTTCTTTCCAAAGACTGGGGGTGGCAGATGGGGAAACTGAGGCTCAGTGAATCGGAGGGTCTTTTAAGTTCCCTCAGCCCCTAAGGGTAGGGTCAAAACTAAACAAAAACTAGGCCTCAGCCTGGGTCTCCAAACACCCCACATTCTGTGCTTTGATAATCCTGTGTCTTCTCCATCCATTCCCATTTACTGAGCCTGAAGACTCCGTCTTCAGAGGCGGGCTGTCTGCTCCGAAGGGCGTCCAATCTGGAGACCTGCGGTGCTGGCAGAGGGGGCTTCAGGCTGCTCCCCCTCACCTTGCTGTCTGCTCACCTCGTCTCTGTGTGCTCGCAGCCCCCCAGAGCACAGCTGTGTCTGCCTCCAGACGTGAGCTCCTTGAGGGCAGGACCTGGCCCCGTCGGAGCAGCCAGGTTCTGAGGAACGTCCTGGGCCTGGGTGAGCCACTCCGGAATGGCTCGCTGGTGAGGGGTGCTGTCTCGTGTCTCTGGGCCCAGCCTGGAGGAGCGCTGGGCTGGCGGGTGACACACCTGGGGCTCCTGGGCCCCTCCCGGCCACACTGTCGGTGGGCCTCAAGCGCCCTTAGAGCATGGCCTCTGGAATACAGTGAGCCCGCGCCTGGGGAGGGGACAGGCAGAGGCAGGAGCAGGGGGCAGGCGGCAGGCGGGGCTGCACAGGGGAGCGCAGCAGCTCCACTTCCTGTGGGTGCCGGCCGCGCCTGCCCCCGGGGAGGTGGCACAAACCTTCCTGCTCAGGCCTCGGGCTGCCTGCCCCCTGGCCCTCGCTCCAGCCCGCCTCTTCCACTGGCCACTGCCTTCCCCCTGGGGTTGGCATCCCTGCTCCCTGCCCTGTGTCCCAGACTGTGTCCTCCATCACTGCAGGTCGGCGAGGGGCTGGGCTGGACACCAGGACCCGCCCTCCCATCACCGAGCTCCACTCCTTCCTCATTTTGCTGCCGATTCTAGCCCCAAACAGGACAGGTTGCGCCTTTTCCTCCCCTCGGCCGCTCCTCCTGGCTCGGCTGCCTTCTGAGTGCTGCAGACGGCGCCGGCTGGGAAGGAGGGGCCTGGGCCGGGGCTGCTGGTGCCTGGCCCTCCATCAGGCCAGCCTGTGGCAGGAGAGCGAGCTTCGCCGCGGCAGACGCCTGACGATGATGCCCCAGCTGCAGTTCAAAGATGCCTTTTGGGTAAGTGAGGATGGCTGCGGGCGCTGGACAAGTGGAGCGGGCAGAGCGAGGCTGAACTGTCCCTGGGGCCATGAGATGTGGCTCCGGGCTGGGAGCTTTCTCATCAAATAGTGGTTGATTCTTGGTCTTAATTGTTGTGGAGGTGGCCCGGGGCCCCCATCCGCTCTGGATTGGAAGGAAGCGGACTCCGTGAATGAGGGGCCTCCTCTCTGCTGCCCTGGCTGTTTTCTCCTCTGAAAGACCTCTCCCCACAGCAGGAGCCCCCTTAGGAGAGGCTAATACATGGGCGTGGACTTGAAGAGCATGTGTGGGGTAGCAAAGGAGGGGACGCAGATTTAGGGACCAGAAAAACTTGGGTTCAGGTCTTGGCTCTGTTACTTACAGGCTGGGCGAGACATTTCTTTTTCTGAGCCTCAGTCTCTCCGTCTATATAATGGGGATAAACATATCAATAGATGAACTAAAGCACTGGATCAAGCAAGGGAATCCAACGCGCTAAAGCCCCCCAGCACCTTGTCTCACTCCAAATGGTAATTCTCATCCCCTCATCCAGCCCCTTGTCCCTTGCAGGCCTGGGGGGTCCTTCCAGGAGGCACCCAGGTGGGAATTGCTTGCTTACTTTCTTAAATTCAACACAGGCTTAAATCAAGTCATCTCCCCCATGAAATAAGGGCGCCCAGCCAGTGGTAGAGGTGAAGTGGCTTGGCCCAGGCGGCGTAGCCTGCAGCCCAGCTTGGAGCCCCGGCTCATCTCAGCATTTTTCCAGCTGTCCTTCAACCACCCCTCTGCCCCTCAGCTCTGGCTGTGCCCAGGGTTCTGGGGAAAAGCTGAGACCTCTCTGGTTGGAGCTGGGGAATGTGGGTGTCCTGGGGTGCTGCCTCCAACCCCGACGAGGACACTCTGGCCCTGGGCTTAGCCGGCTGAGCCCCAGCCAACAGCCTGGCCCTCCCCGGGCGCTTTCCTGGGGCTGCGGCCAGGAGGATGAGAGCTGCGGAGCCAGGCCTTCCTGCCCTTCCGGCCAGCTCCACTTGGGGCCTGTGGCCAGCGCGTGAGTGTTCTGCTTCCTCTGCACTGGCTGCACAGTAGGCAAAGGACTCCCCGTGGGGAGGGCGCTTTGTGCCTTTCTGGGCCTTGGTTTCCCCATCTCTACGAGCGAGGGCGGGTCCAGCCCAGAGAAGCCAATGGAAGCAGAGTTGTCTCAGCCCATCCAGAGGACCAGGCACCGGGATGCTCACAGCCCACGCTGGCAGCTGCAGCCCTGGCGGATGGGGGCTGACGGTCACCGCATTGCTGCCCTGCCCTGGTGTGCAAAGTTGGGGGAAGGGGTAGGTGGAAACCCAGGCCACTCTGTAGCCCAAGGCAGTCCAGGACTCCCTGACTGTTTTATCACCGAGACCTCTGACCAGGCCCAGAGCCCCTAGGCCTGCCTTCCCTAGGGCAGAGCTGGGCAAGGAGCAGCTTCAGTAGCAGGGTGGGCACGGGTAGGGGTGGCATGCCAGGGAGCAGGGTGTGGTGGCAGCGGCAAGTGAACAGCCCCTGTGGAGCTTCCTGGGCGGCACCCTGCCCACACTCTGCGCTCGTCGCACCTCTGGGCTTCCTGGCCTCCTCTGCGGCCGGCTCCCGGGGTCTGGGGCAGGCATACAGTTTCCCTAGGGGAGGCCACAGCAGGAGGGGGAGAGAAGCAGCCAGTGGGAATCTCACACTGAGTCTGGGCGGACGCCCCGGAAGGTCATCGTAGGCACCACCTGGCCCAGGGCTCTGGATCCTAACACCTTCTGATGCTCAGCCCATCCCAGTGCACGAGAACAACTAACATTTGCTGAGCACGAAAGATGTGCCAGGCGCTGTTCTCAAGATGCCTGCATAGTCAGTCATTCAATCCTCAAAACAGATGCTACTGTTATCTCTTCCATTCAGATGAGGAAACTGAGGCACCGAGACATTAAGAGATTCGCACAAGGTCACACAGCTGGAATTAAACCCCTGGCAGGCTGGCTCCAGCGCCTGTGCGGTTGCAGGATCCCTCTCTCTACCTGACATATCACTGGATCTCTCGGCTTCAGGGTAAAGAGGAAATCCTCTTACCTCCCAGAGGGGTGAGAAGATCAGACAAGGTGGCTAGAACAGTATTTTCAAGATCTATTTGTAGACAAATCTGTAAAACAGAAAAGGCACACTACTCCAACCGCAGGGCTTATGTTAGGAACAGCCAGGCCACCTTGGGTCTTGTCCATGCCTGCGCCCACCCCAGCCCAAGGCAGTCATTAAACCCTGCAGCCTGGCAGCACACTGTTTAGAAATGACTGGTTTTAGGTCGGGCGCCGCGGCTCACACCTGTAATCCCAGCACTCTGGGAGGCCGAGGAAGGCGGATCACTTGAGGTCAGGAGTTCGAGACCAGCCTGGCCAACATAGTGAAACCCCATCTCTACTAAAAATACAAAAATTAGTCAGGCGTGGTGGCAGGTGCCTGTAATCCCAGCTACTTGGGAGGCTGAGGCAGGAGACTCGCTTGAACCCAGGAGGCGGAGGTTGCAGTGAGCCGAGATTGCACCACTGCATTCTAGTTTGGGTAACAGAGCTGACAGAGTGGAGGGACCCCACTTTGGTTAAACCAGAAAGATTATGTTTGATATCACAGCCCTTCAGTAATCAGGCAACCTCACCCATCCAGAGCACTGGGCGGGGGAGCGGGGCCAGCCCTGCTGTTTATGGCTGTAGTTCACAGGAAGGGAGGAAGCAAAAGCGGTTTCTCAGGAGCCGAAGAGGGTTTCCCTAAGAGCTTTCCTGAAAGCTCATGCGCTGCACGCCTAGGCGATGTCCCCTAGTGCTTACTCAGGGTCTGTGGACTCTAGTTTCACCCACAGTTTGAACAGCTTGGTCATGGGGGCTCTGGAGACGGAGCGATGAGCCGCAGCCTGCACAGTACCTGATCTCCGGCTGCTGCTGGACCTGAACTACGAGAGGATGCTTCACAGACAGCTGGCAGCCTGATTGCAAGGAAGGAGACAGAAACAGTCTGAAAAGCAGCTGCGGTGGCACAGGAGTGGTGGGGACACTCCGCGTGGGAGCAGACACAGTCCTGCCCCTCCGTCGGCCTGTTTTTGCAGTTTTGTCAGTGTGGCCACACAGTACTTATTTATGGCCTGATTTTAGCTGCAGCCGAGCGTTCAGTGGCATGCTGCTGTAGACCGGCCACAGGGGGAGGGAAGGGACAATGGGATTCTGTGATAAACGCAGATGATAAAGAGCGTCACCCCTTGGCAGGAAGTCTGTGAATGAGCCTCCGAGCGGGACCTGTCGGTGGCACAAGGTTGAGTCTGCGCATACCAGCTGTCGGAGGGAGGGCATGAGACCTCACGTTGCCAGGCCCAGCGCTGAGGCTAAGGCACCGGGAAGCCTGGAAAGGAAGGGTCCTTCCCCTTCCCCCAGCCTGTCGGTGGCTCCACTCCCAGCAGGTGGCCAAACTACTGCAAGAAGCGCCTGTCTGAATCCTCTGCCCAGGGCTGACGAGTGGGGGTACTGGCTGAGGAGGTGTTCGTAGAATAAACCAATGTACAGTGACTGTCTCCACGGTGCATCTCCCTGCCTGAACCCAGCTTTTACTTCCTTTCACTTTTTTTTTTGAGACAAGAGTCTCTCTCTGTCGCCCAGGCTGCAGCGCAACGGCTCAGCCTCAGCTCCCTGCAACCCCGGCCTCCTGGGCTCAGGCGATTCTCCCGTCTCAGCCTCCCGAGTAGCTGGGATTACAGGTGCGCCCCACCACGCCTGGCTAATGTTTGTATTTTTAGTGGAGACGAGGTTTCGCCACGTAGGCCAGGCTGGTCTCAAACTCCTGACCTCAGGCGATCCGCCCGCCTCGGCCTCCCAGACTGCTGGGATTACAGGCGCCAGCCACCGCGCCCAGCACTTCATTTCACTTTTGGTATATTCTGCAAATATTTGGTGAGCAAGGTTCTCTCCTAGGTGGTCCACCCTGGACCCCTGAGCGTCTTCACCCCCCACATCCGATCAGACGAATGAGACTGTCTTGACCTGAAGGAAGGCACAGTCCGCTGCCGGGGTTGGAGGAATAACTGGGCCAGGCAAGGAGAGCTCGGAGGGGAGCAGCGTCTCAACTGTGCCGTCCCCTCCCAGGACCCCATCCCCCAAAACCTGTATGTCTATCCAATGGCCTTTGCGAAGATTCATTAGATATTGTTTTAAGAGGAAAAATCTAGTTCTGGACCAGATTCTATTGAGATCCACAGCCTAGCCCTTTCAGGGTAGTTAAAAGGAAAAGGAAGGACCTGGGAAAGCTGGGCCACAGGCACTACAGTGACCGTCACTCACCCTTTGGGTGGGTGACACCAAGGGTGGGGACAATAGGCCTGAACCTCCCCCGCCCCAACATGTGGGTGTAGCTCTCTTTTGAGGCTGGGCTCTGGCTCCACCTGGAAACTCCTGTGCCACACTGGGAGGAGCGGAGCCTCCCCAGGCCCCTTTAACAGGGGATAGCACGGCTGCTGGGTGGGGCAGTGACTCACTAGCTCACACGGTGGGACCCGCAGGGCTGGCCCGCCTCTTCCTTATGTGGCATTCAGCCGCTGATGCCTTTTCCCTTCCCAGTTCTGAGACGCTGAGGCACCCATTTACGAGGCTACAGAGAAGGGGACCGAGGGGCCCGACTCTGACCTGTCATAAAGCTGCCTGTCCCTACCCCAGGCCTGTCTATCATGGCCCAGGGGCATCAGGAGAGCCTGGTATTTGCTGGGTACCTGTTCTGCCCTGGGCATTTAAAGCTACAGAGATACTTTCTAAATAAACAAAATCAACTAATATAAGATCCCAAAAGGAAAGTGAGGACATGGAGAAAAATAGGAAACGAAAAAGTACCTTTAGTCTCATCACACAACTGCTAGTATTTCGCTGTTTGCATAAGAGTGCCTTACACAGGTGCAAGCATATTATGTACACAGTTTTGTAGTTCCCCTCCCTTTTAAAAATGTTTTACTTTTGTGGAGATGCGGCCTCCCTGCGTTGCCCAGGCTGGTCTCAAACTCTTGGGCTCAAGCAATCCTCCTGCCTTGGCTTCCAGAGGCGTGAGCCACCATGCACGGCCCTCCCTCCTTTTTTTTCTAGCATTTAAAATTGTATTTTAAATTGTAGTGAAATACACATAACATCAAATTTACCATCTTAATTGCTTTTTGCTGTATGGTTCGGGTATGTTCAGCTTTGCAAGCCTCCCCTTTTCTTAGCGTAACTCACTCCGTCGGGAACACGTGTGGGTGTGGATGTGGCTTCCTCATCTCCCAAGGCACCACTTTTCATGGCTGCACGGTTCTCTAGCTTGTGAATTTGGTGGCCATGCTGTGACCATGAGCCCAATCCCCCACTGCTGAGCATTTAGGTTGCTGCTAATTATTTATCATTCTGGACGGTGATAGCATGGGTAGGTCTTTGACTATAACGGTTTTTCACTTGGGAATCATTTCTTTCGGCAGAGGAGGCTAATGACTCCTTCCCAGGGGAGGAGGCATTTCTGGGTGAAAGAGTGGGGTCAGTCCTCTAGTCGTGGGCACTAGCAGCCGCTTTGGGATCTCTGGTTGGGCAGGAGCTTTTCACACAGGAAGGAGGGAACTCAGAAGGGCAGGGCCTGTGGGTGGGCCCCGTGGAAACCAGGGCCTGCTCTGACTTTGTGGAAAGACTTGCATCCTGGCAAGCTGCTGTGGCCTTGAGGCGAGGGGCCACTGGCTGAGGAGCAGTTCTCCGGGGCCCCCAGGGCTTGCAGACGGTGCAGGAGGCGGCAGAGAGAGGCCCTGGCGCTCCCAGCACCTGCCTGGCTGCATGTGTCAGAAGGAAGGAGGACGGAGGCGCTCTCGGTCCCGATTGGGAAAGCTCTTTAAGACCTGGTGTCCGTGTAAAAAGCAGAGAGCCTAGCAGTGCGTCTCATCAGTATCCTGTTGTGAAAAGCGGGGAAATAAGCATTTCTACTGGCACAGGCGTGTTGTATCAACAACAAGAACCTGTGGATGTAGGCACAGAGAGCTAATTAAAGTGCTTGCCTGCTGGGAGAACGAAAGAAAAGAGATGGATGACGGATGAGGTTGAGCGGCTGTGAACGTTTTCAGGATGGATGTTTTTATACTGTTTGATTTTTGAACCATATGAATGCACCAGTTATTCAAAGATTAAATCAAACTACTAAAAATGGAAAAGAGGACATTTGTTTCAAGCCCCATGAAGACTTTTTCCCTGAATCCCAGCTGCTTACATCACCCCCAGAGGAGCAGCAATGCTGCCCATTTGCCGAGTGCCCGTTCCGTGCCAGGCACGGTGCCATCCACTCCACACGCCCCAAACCCATCACCAGTGATTTCCTGACTCTGCGATGGGACCTAAGGCACAGCAGGTCTAGGACCAGACCAGGGTCACATGCAGGGTAGGGTAGGGACTCCTACCCCAGTCTGTTGGACTCCATTGCCCTCTGCCCCTGAATGCCAGAGAGTTTGTTCTTGGTTCCATTTGAATTCCTGTAGGATGCAAGGATGCCCCCCTCCCCCCACCACATGTTAACATTGGTGTCCATGGATTTGGAAGTAGGATTCTTTCCATTCCCCAGCTAATTTTCTGCAAGTCCATACAGAGTACCTGTGTCATTAAAAAGAAAATACTTAAAAAGAAAACTAAGCAATTCCTGCTTTCAAGACTGAGTTGGTGTTTCTAGGCCAAACGTGTGGTTTGCTAGCATGAGTTCTTCCACACACTCTGTGCATACTTTATGCTACTTGGGCCCTGGGGACCAAGAGCTGGGTTCATCTGTGCCCATTCCACGGCACGAGGCTGGCTCGGGTGTTAGAAGATCGCAGAGGTTTGTGGTCACGCTCGCTCTGCTTTTGCGATGCCTGCAGATGGTCACTGCCAGGATTTGCTGGCTGCAGGGTTCTGGTCGATTCGGTGTTGTGAATTCTGAATTGAATTTTATTCTTGATGGAAACAAGGTCTGCTTCTTGATGATCTGCTTTGTGCTCCAGTCCCCGGGAACTCACGTGCTTTTGCTGGCTGCTCCTGGCGTCTACACAGAGCTAGGGCAGCCCCTGAGCTGGAGAAGGAGGGCCTTGCTTTGGGCTTTGAAGGGTGGGTGAGGATTTGGGAGATGTCAGGAGGACAAATGGCACTCAAGGTGGGAGGTACGGCCTGGGCAAAGGTGGAGAAGGGGGTTTGGAAGACAGTTTTCTGGCCCAGAGCGTTGCGCAAGGTGACTGGTAGGAAGGCAAGGCATGAGCTGGGTTGTGAAAGGTCTCTGCCCTAAGTGGTGGCAGAGATACTGTCTTCTGCCTCTGCATCCTCTCTGGCGGTGGCTGTTTCCTCTCGTGCAAAAGACCACAGAGGCTGCGGGCTGTGAGAGGGATGCCCTTCCTCCTCACCCAGAGCCTGGCTGACGCTGCAAACCACGCAATGGAGGGAACTTGGGGTGGAAACCGAGACTGCCTCTGCTTCCAGCTAGAGAGGGTGATGCCCTGGGCCTTGGGCCGCCCACACCAGGACTCCTCTCTGGATTGGCTCCCAAAGCTTTCTCCCTGATAGACTCAGTCATGCCCCATCCTCCCAGGTTTAAAAGGAAGCGGGCTTCCTGGGAGGCTGAGGCTGGTGTTCGAGGCCTTTCTGGCCAGCATGGTGAAGCCCCGTCTCTACTAAAAATACAAAAATTAGCCAGGCACGGTGGATGTGCCTGCAATCCCAGCTACTCAGGAGGCTGAGGCAGGAGAACCACTTGAACCCGGGAGGCAGAGGTTGCAGTGAGCCGAGGTTGCACCATTGCACTCCAGCCTGGGCAACAAGAACGAAACTGTGTCTCAAAAAAAAAAGGAAGGAAGCGGGCTTCTTCAAAGCCTCACCCAGCCCTCACCCACACTTGCTGGGTGGCCTTGGAGAATCATTTTCCCTTTCTGAGCCTCAGTTTCCTCATCTGTAGGATGTCAGAGTCATGCTCACTTAAGATAGGGGCTTTGAGGATGGGGCCCTGCTCACTGTAGTGGGGCAGCAGACCAGGAAAGGTCGGTGCACCCAGATGTACAATTGGATATGCACCTAGTGGGCGAGCCTCACAATAGATCTTGCTGTTTCCAGAACGCCTCCTCCACTGTGTTCACCATTGCATACTGTTCTCCACCATTAGAGAATCGTTCCCTTGGTTTCAAGTAACAAGATGATCTGTGTTATCTCACTTAATTCCAGCGACAGTCCCCACGGTCCTGTGAGGTCAGTATTCTTATTCCTGTTTTACAGAGAGGAAACGGAGCCTCACGGAAGAGATGTGGGCCTGGGGGATGCCACACAGATGGACTTTTGGGCTGGGCTGGGCCTGGATGCCCCCTGTCCCGGCCTGGGTCAGAGAGCCCTTTGCAGTAAATGGGAGGGTGTGGGGGTTTGCTGAGGCCCGGCACCCTGAGCAGTGGGCGATGGAGCAGGCAGGAGAGAGACAGCTCCTTCCGCTGGTGTTGACAGGCCAACCACCATTGGGCAACAGGAAGTGCCAGCCGGAGCCCTGGAGACCAGCGGCCAGTGTGGGGACACAGTGGCCAGATGGAACTCAGGGTTTCCTAGCTGTGGAAACAGGAACGGGAAACAGCCACGCTGGGGAGGAAGTGAGGGGGTGATGGGCTGAGGCAAGAACCTGCCCACGTGGCTGGAGAGAGTGACCAGGGTGGAGGGTAGATAAGGTCAGAAATAGAACAGGGGCCGGATGTGGTGGCTCATGCCTGTAATCCCAGCACTTTGGGAGGCTGAGGTGGGAAGATCACTTGAACCCAGGAGTTCAAGATGAGTCTGGGCAACATGGTAAAACCCCTTCTCTTAAAAAGCAAAACAAAACAAAAGCAAAAACAAAAATTAGCTGGACTGGTGGTGCACACCTGTAGTCTCAGCTACTCGGGAGGCTGGAGTGGAAGGGTCACTTGAACCCAGGAGCTGGAGACTGTACTGACTGCATGATCGCACCACTGCACTCCAGTCTGGGCAACAGAGCAAGACTCTGTCCCCCCCAAAAAAAAAGAAAAGAAAAGAAAAGAAATGAAGCAGAGAGCCAGATCTTGTAGGACTGTCATTCTAAAAAATTCCCAATGCCTAGGCTACACTCCAGGTCAGTTACATCCTAATTTCTAGGGGTAGGAGCTGGACATCCATATTTTTCAAAGTTCCACAGTGCCTCCATGTAAAACTTTAGGCTGAGAGGCATCAACATAGATAATTGTGGTAATTAATTACCATTGCTGGCCGAGGGTAGTGGCTCACGCCTGTAATCCCAGCACTTTGGGAGGTCAAGGTGGGCGGATGACCTGAGGTCAGGAGTTCAAGACCAGCCTGGCCAACCTGGACCCTCACTTTATTCCATATGCAAAAATTAACTCAAGATGAATCGAACACCTAAATGTAAGACCTACTAAAAAATACAAATAAATTAGCTGGGCATGGTGGCGCATGCCTAAAATCCCAGCTGTTCAGGAGGCAGAGGCAGGAGAATCGCTTGAACCTGGGAGGCGGAGGTTGCAGTGAGCTGAGATGGTGCCACTGCACGTCAGCCTGGGCAACAAGAGTGAAAACTCCATCTCAAAACAAAACAAAACAAAAATTACCACTGCTGACAATGGGCGTACATCTAGTTTTCACCATTTTCATGACCTTGTTCGATTCACCTGAGTAAACAGAGGTTAGAAGTTTTGAGAGTGGCAGTAATTATATGTAACATAAAATTAACCATTTTAACCATTTTTAAGCATATGATTCAGAGGCATTAAGAATATTCAGCATTTCCTCAACAGCTTCATCGTCCTGAACAGAAATTGTACCCATTAAACAATAACTCCCCACCCCTTCACCAAATACCTTGTTCTACTTTGATTCTACATTCTATCTCTATGGATTTGCCTATTCTAGTCATCTCCTATAAACAGAATCAGATAATATTTGTCTTTTTGTGTCTGGCTTATTTCAGTTAACATAATTTATTCAAGGCCCATCCATGTTGTAGCTTGTGTCAGAATCTTCTTCCTCTTTATGGCAAACTAATATTCCATTTATTGGTGTACTTGTACATTGGTATACAAGTACCTGTTTGAAACCCTGCTTTCAATTCTTTTAGATACATACCTAGGAGTGGAATTGCTGGATCATGTGGTAATCCTATGTTTAACTTTTTGAGTAACTGCTGAACTGTTTTACATTCCCATCAGCAATGCCGAAGGGTTCCAATTTCTTCATATCTTTGTCAACTCTTGTTAATTTCTGGTTTTTTTAATCAGCCACCCTAGGAGGCATGAAGTAGTATCTCATCATGGTTTTGATTTGCATATCTCTAGTAATTACTGATGTTGAGCATCTTTTCATGTGTTTATTGACCATTTGTATACCTTCTTTGGAGAAACGTCTACTTAAGACCTTTGCCCACTTTTGAATTGGTTGTCTTTTTATTGTTGAGTGGTAGGAGTTCTTTATATATGCTGGATACTCATCCTTTATCAGATATATAACTTGCAAATACTTTCTCCCACTCTTGAGTGTCTTTTCACTCTTTTGTTATTGTCTTTTGATGCACAAAAGTTTTTCATTTTGATGGATTCAATGTGTCTACTTTTTGTATGTTGCCTATGATTTTAATATCATATCCAAGAAATAATTTTAGCATCAAATATATGAAGCTTTTCCCTGTTTTCCTTTTAAAGTTTTGTAGCTGTAGGTCTTGCATTCAGGTGTTTGATTCATCTTGAGCTAGTTGTTGTGTATGGAATAAAGTGAGGGTCCAGCTTCATTCTTTTTGCATATGGCTGGTTTTCTCAGCACTATCTGTTGAAGAATTTCCTTTTCTCATCGAATAGTCTTGGCACCCTTGTCAAAAATCAGCTGACCATATATGTTAGGGCTTATTTCTGAGCTCACTATTCTATTCTATTGGTCAAATGTCTGTCCTTAGGATAGTATCACCCTACTTCAATTACTGTGGCTTTGTAGTAAGCTTTGAAATCAAGACGTGTGAGTCCTTGTTCTTCTTTTTCAAGATTGTTTTGGCTCTTCAGGGGCCCGAGTAGAGCTGCTTTTGTTGTTCCCATTTTATAGGTGAGGAGACTGAGGCTTGGACCCTCCTGAGCTTGCCCAGCCTGGACTGGCCATAAGTCCATGACAAACTCCTCATCATACTCCCACCCGGGGCACTTACAGGGAGACATTTGCTTTAGAGGCCTCTGGGCTGTAGGGTTGTGGGCTCCTCCCTTTGACTGCCCTGCCTCCCAGCTCCCCAAGAAGGTCCATCCATGACTTCCGGGCTTCCTTGAGGCCCCACTAGCTCTCTTTTCTTCAAGGAGGGTCTGGAGGGAAGGCCTGGGGGCTGGGTCACCAACTTCCTTAGTGGATTAAGAGGAGATCCTGGCCTTGGCTTGCCTGGACCTGAGAGGCCTTTAAAAATCAGGACTTCTGGCCCGGTGCAGTGGCTCATGCCTGTAATTCCAGCACTTTGGGAGGCCGAGGCAGGTGGATTACTTGAGCCCAGGAGTTCAAGACTAGCCTGGGCAACATGGCAAAACCCAATCTCGCGTAGTGGTGCACACTTGTGGTCGCAGCTACTTGGGAGGCTGAGGTGGGAGTATCCCTTCAGCCCAGGAGGTCGAGGCTGCAGTGAGCTGTAATCATGCCACTTCACTCCAGCCTGGGCAACAGAGAACATTAAGGACCGCAGCCACTCAAGTAGAAAGGATCCCTTCTCGGTCACCTCCTGAACGACTGCCCACTGGCCTGGACCAGCTCTGAGCCCACTCTCCCAGGCGTCAGGCCCCCAGACGACAGGTGGTAGGAAGGCCCGGAACAGCTGAGGATGGTTCAGGCACGCAGGGCTGGGGGTGGACGGCAGGAGACCAGCACGAAGTCGGAATCGGTGTCCCTGGAGCTGCAGTGAATGCTAAACACAGCCAGGTGTGACGTCTACACAGCACAGGAAGCACAGGGAGTGGGTGGGGTGTTTGAGGCTATCTGTAAGGATGCAGAACAGGATGGAACCAAAGAAGGGTGTGGCTGGTGCCAGGGCCAAGGGAAGAGCAGCGGCTGAGCCTGGGTCTAGGGTCAGAGCAGGAGGCGCCATGAAGCTGCAGGAATTTCATCCCAGTCCTCAAGGGAAGGAGCTTTCACTCAGGGTCTGGCAGTCTTGTTTGTTCGTTGTTTGTTTTTTGAGACAGTCTCGCTCTGTTGCCCAGGCTGGAGTGCAGTGGCCTGATCTCGGCTCATTGCAACCTCTGTCTCCTGAGCTCAAGCAATTCTCCTGCCTCAGCCTCCCGAGTAGCTGGGACGACAGGTGTGCGCCATCACACCTGGCTAATTTTGTATTTTTAGGAGAGACGAGGTTTCACCATGTTGGCCAGGCTGGTCTTCTATTGGCCTATTACTTGGGATAGGCCAAGTAATCCACTGGCCTTGGCCTTCCAGAGTGCTGGGATTACAGGCGTGAGCCACCATGTAGTCTTGATTGAGTCCTACCTCTGTGTAGGCTGAGAGTAGAACGTTAAACAATGAACGGTCCCAGAGAACCTCCTCACACAGCCCAGCTCCCCCAGCCTGAGGGTAGGGGAGCATCTGACTCAACTTGGAGCCATGCTTTTCCACAGCGTGGCCCTGGGCGACATGTACACTGGCTGCGCTGGGCAGAGCAGAGCA
The DNA here is from genome assembly GCA_004027715.1 of Plecturocebus donacophilus. Lineage (NCBI taxonomy): Eukaryota > Metazoa > Chordata > Mammalia > Primates > Pitheciidae > Plecturocebus > Plecturocebus donacophilus. Next base: position 1,815 of record PVKP010032580.1, on the reverse strand, counting down.
ATCTCCCAGACTCCCACGCAGAAGCCTTTACTTGGCGGGTGCCACCTTTGCCTGTCACTGTGACCCTAGAACCCAGCAGCCCGCTTTGACCCTACTACACTCCCGGGTGCCCTGGGGAGCCCTCACCTCTCTGAGCCTCTGGTTCCTTGTCAGTGAGCATCGTAGTATTAAACTCACTTCGGTGGTTAGAGGATGGAGAGCGGAGACACGCATGTTAGTGGCCGAGCAAGGATAAGCAGCCCCGCACGCCCCGGCAGGTGCGGAGTGCAGTCAGCCCCAGGCGCGGGAGGCCCCAGGCTCAGCTCCACCGTCCCGGACCTGCTGAGGCTGGCAGAGGGGGCCGAAGGGCCTCCAGAGGCTGCCTGGGTCTGTCCCTGCCTTCGGGGAACGGCATGGGCATAGGAGTGGGGCTCCCCTGAAGCTCTGGGGGCCCATCGCTGTCTCTTGAGCAAGCCCCAAGCCCAGGGGAGCCTGCCAGCCCTCACTCCTACAGCAATTCACAGTCGCAAAGCAGGACACCCCACAGCAGCCCTGTAAGGGCTTAAGGGGGCACGTATTCTCCCTAATTGACAGATGAAAAAATGGAGGCCAGGAGGCCAGAGAGTGGGAGCCGCTAGTCCAGAGAAGTGTCTCAGCTAAGATCAAACCCAGTTCTCCCTGTCAATGCCCCTTCCCGGGGCTCCTCTGAGTTCATAGACACTAATCCTCTCGGCGGCCCTTCCAGGAGCCCGGCGAGTGCCAGGTGCCCTGTGTGAGGCTCCTGTGGGTGTTGTGCATTTAGTCCTCAGAGCCCCAGCAGCGTGTGATGCGCTGGTCCTGGCCTCACAGAGGAGGAGTCTGTGCTCAGGAGGTTTGTGACTCGTGCAGACTGTGGAACTGGCCAGAACCAGAACCAGTGCCTGGGCCCTAACCACGCCCCACTGCCTGCACTCGCGGCGGGCCTGTGCTCCCCGGGACATCCCTGCCGGCGCAGGTGGTGCAGGAGGGCGATGCTTGGGATGGGGATGTGCCAGGACGGTGCCTGCATCACCACCTGGCTGGTCACTCGCAGACGGGGAGCCCCTGCAGCAGGGAGCCCTGCTCTTCCTGTGAAGACAGCTGACCCTTCCTGGCTGGTTACAGGGTCAGCGTCTCCTCCAGGGCTCGGGTCTGGGGTGGCTCAGCTCCATCCTCCCCTGTGTCAGTCACTCCCAAGGGCCCCCGGCCTCCCTTCCTCACTTGCCTTCGCCCTCAGCCACTGCTGGATCCTAGTGAGCCTCCCACTGCCGAATCAGCCTGGCAGGGGCGGTACGGAGCTGTGTGAGCTGGGCCAGGCACTGTTAGCCTCAGGTCCTCGCCTGCCTGTCAGATGGGACGGTAACAGCACAGTCCTGCCTTGGCGGGGTTTCCTGAGGACCGGAGGGGGTCATGCCTGAGAGCCCACCAGGCACCTCACCGCTCAGTCCCTTCCCCTGCACCTGGAACCTGGCCCTGGTTCCTGTGACTTCCTGGGAAGGTCCTGCCCCTTACTCTGCGTGACTTGGCGCTCCTCCGTCTGGCCTCAGGCCACCTTTGCAGACACCTGTCGTCTCCCCGCACCTGTCCCTGCTGCCTTGAAGCAGGCTTGTAGGAGCAGTGCTAGCACTGGACTTGCAGGCGGCCGAGCCTGAGGGCCGGGGCTCCCACCACCTCTGGCCGCCTGGTGTTTGCTCCTGGATTCCTCTCTCACTTTTCTCTCCTTTTGCTTTTGAGACAGGGTCTCACTCTGTCACCCAGCGTGTGAGCCACCGCACCCGGTCCATTCTGGAGTCTTTTCCCTCTATTTTATTTTATTTT
>PVKP010032579.1:0-25796 GCA_004027715.1 Plecturocebus donacophilus | reverse complement strand
AAAAAAAAAAAAAAAAAAAAAAAAAAAAAACTTCCCCTCTCTCTTTCTCTTTCTCTTTCATTCTTGAAAAAAAAAAAAGAACATTATTTTAGGGTGGAGGCAATAAGGTGACTTCAAATGAGAGCTTTAGAAAATGAATTCAGAGAATTTTCACCTCTGGATAATAAATTATTTAGATAGCTCATCTCTTTAAGACCAATGAATCTTTAAAGTTGTCTTCTTCTAATTCCAAGAATATTAGCTATGATCTGTGATATTCTCATCCCCCAGCAGCCCTTCTGCCCAACACTACCAACAAGGAAGAGTGCTTGTGCACTGAGTTCAGTGTCTAACTCCACTTGCTTAGTGGAGACTGAGCCGGGGCCGAAGAAAGTCTGTGAAGAGAAGAGAACACCCTCTGAAAATTGGCCTCCTATCCTGGCCTAAGGATGACTTCACCTGTCACACTCTATGGGGTTGGCCGACGGGGAAGGAGTAGTCCCTCCTTGTAGCATTTCCTCAGGGAAAAGTTTCTGCGTTAAAATCGAGTGGCTTCCTGAGCTTTGCTTTGTTTTGTTTTGTTTTGTTTTTCCCAGGATTGGGTCCAAACTCAATGGCAGAGAAGACTCTTCAGGGTCCAGCTGCTGGCTCCGTCTCTAGGCCCTCTCCGATCACTTTTGTCTCTCTCTCTGAAGCCTGCATACCAGCCCACCAACTGAAAGTATTTCTGGGTGATAACATGCTCTCATGACTGTGTCTTGTGCATATGTCTTATACACAATCCCCTATACCTCCTGTTTGGAAGACAGAGACACAGATTCTAGGCCCAGCTTTGCCATCAACCATACAGGCGACTTCAGTTTCTCTGTCTATAGAATAAGGTGGTTAGAGGATTAACAATTGTTAAGTTGTGGCCTATAGGTCAAATCTGGCCCCATTCAAGCTTAGACATGCATGGTGTGTATGTGTATCACTCTCCAATCCAGCCCAGTCCTCCACTTTCTCTCATCTATACCCCGCAGTGTTACACATTTACATCAGTGTCTGACCCTTGAAGGTACATTAATAAGGCCACCAAGAGGCCAGATGATCTCTAAGGTTTCTTCCTTGTGAAATAAATTAACTCCAAAACACAGACTCAAGCAGATGGTAAATGTACAAGAAATGCATAAAAGACCTCAGCGTCAGGTACCAGAGACCCTATCAAATAGTCTTGGACTGACACCAAGACCTTTATGAAACAATCAGATTCCCTTGACTGATCCCATATGGCTAACGAATTTGCTTTCTTTTACCACGTGGCTTAGCAGGTATTAGCACCATCGCTCCAGGATGGTCTGCTTTTCCATACAAAACCAAACTGATTTCTCCATAGAACACCTGTTCCTTTTGAAGCTGTAACTCAATGATCAATAATCTTTACTTTTCTTCCTGAATAATAATTTACATGAGAGAAAACTGAGGTCCTAATATTTCTCATTTTAACAGGACTAGTATCTGCAAGTTTCCATTGTAACAGAAGAAATCTGGAGTCCATTTCTCTCAACCACTTGATTTTGACAGGATCATGAACCACTGGAATTCCAGTCCACCCTGGGGAAACGCGTTGTTCAGACCTGTGATATATGCTCATCTACTCCCAGCATCCATTTCCTTTGACATAAAGTGTATGGCCTTTCCTCTGACCAAAGCCCATTTCTTCTTAAACCAGTTTGAACTTTTCTTGCACTAAAATGCATGCTGATCAAGTGTGGCAGAAACAAATAAATCATTCAGCTTTCCCAAAGAGAAAAGGCTGCTAAAAAACAGAGGGCTGGATCAGAGGGTCTCTTAAGACCCATCTTAGCTCATCTGTTTTATAACTTGAATTTAAGTTGATTAAAAGATTGTGCCAAAACAGTGGATGCCTCATAATAATTCATGAATAAAATTTTTTACTGAAAAAGAAACGTAGTTCAGGCGTGGAGGATCACACCTGTAATCCCAGCACTTTGGGAAGCCAAGATGGGCAGATCATGAGGTCAGGAGATTGAGACCATCGTGGCCAACATGGTGAAACCCTATCTCTACTAAAAATACAAAAATTAGCTGAGTATGGTGGAGCACACCTGTAGTCCCAGGTACTCGGGAGCCTTAGGCAGGACAATTGCTTGAACCCAGGAGGCAGAGGTTACAGTAAGCTGAGATCGTGCCACTGTATTCCAGCCTGGCAACAGAGTAAGACTCTGTATCAAAAAAAGAAAAAAAGGAAAAGAAAAGAGAGAAAGATATAAAAAGAAATGTAATTGGTCTATAAATACATTAATACACTTTCCTCTCCAAAAATGAAACCAGAAAATCATTGAGGATGTTCATATGGAGACAACAAATTTTGGACATCAAAGGAAAGGTCAAAGTAACATGGGGCTAGAATATGCAGAGTGGTGCCCAGAGACTTGAGAATTATGTTCAGGTGATGATCTACAGCTCTGGAGACTCCAGACCTGGGACCCTCAGGATGATTTATGACTGCAGAGTTATGTGCAAGAAATTTATTTGGAAGTGGAGCAAAGAAGGATGAGCTAGTGTCTCAATAAGTGCTTGTAATCCTCTGAGAAATAGCTAAGTCTTTTTAAAATTTATAACAAATATATGAACATTTCAGATCTTGATTAGTTTTTTGGAAATGAGTACATACTGCGACTGAAAAGATGGGGTGTGGATACATGCAACAAGAATTATGGTGCTTTTCAATTAATTGCATTCCTTTGACAATTTATCTTTTATTTCTGAAACTTACTTGGCTAGGCAGTATATCAACTAAGAACTCTACACATTGACTATATGGTGTAATCAGAGAACTACATTCTAATAACTGTTCATCTGCACAGCAGTCAAAAGGACTGCCTCGCACCTATATGGTGAAAGAGATCAATATGAGAAAGAAGAAAAAAGCAACAAGGGAAACAAGAGTGAATAACAGGAAGGAAGGGAGGGAGGAAAGGAGGAAGAAAAGTTTTATCAGTTAAGCAAAGTCTTAATGTATTCCATCTCCAAAGCTGAAAAAGATCAGACAGTTACTAAAATAAACAATTTCCCCTGAACTCTGTTTTCGTTCTTCTTTTGTGAATTTTTTTCCTCTATTACTTCAGTAAGTTGTACATTTTGTTTCTATGCTTTTAGTGGTTACCCTAGAAATATAAAACCATACTCATGCTTATGAAAAATTAAAGGGAATGAAAATCTTTACCATGCTTTCAAATGATACAAAGTTTAAACTGTGCTAAATTAATAAACCTTTGGAAAGAAGAGTGAAGGGAAGGAAAGAAAGAAGGAAGGAGATAGGAAAGCGGGGAGAGGAGAATACAAGAATTGAGAGAAAAATTTTCTGAGATGTTTTAAAGAATGGCCTTAAGAAGGCAGACATGAAAGTCCTACAAATAGAGTAGAATAAAATGGGAACTCAGAAAGAGAAAGTGGTTTGCCCAACATCACACAGATAGGAACAGAGCCAGGACTTGAACTCAAAATCTAGTACCCTTTCCCATAATCTCATGCTGTCTCACTAGAGATTGCTATTCAGTGCATGTGGCTTCGGAAGAAGTCCCTATAGGCTACTGCTAAAACCCCTTTGCAGGTCAAGATTTGCAATGTTTCAAGCTTAGACATGTATTGTGTGTGTGTGTATCACTCTCCAATCCAGCCCAGTCCCCCACTTTCTCTCATCTATACCCAGCAGTGTTACACATTTACATCAGTGATGGCCACACTCAAAAGAATCACAGCACTCAAAAGAATCACAGCATCAGCAAATTGATCAACTAGATGTTTTTGCAACCAAACAGAACTAAAACAGACTCTTATTCCTACATAATAACCCTGGGGGGAAAGACATAACCTGATGGCCATTTGGAAAACTTAATTTTTCTTTTCTGTATAAATAAGTCTCATTAATTATTTGCTTGGTACATCCAGTGCAAATCAAACATAGTGATATCAATGAACCTTCTTAAAAACCCCTTTTTTCTGCTTTACCTAACCTTCCCTATACAATCAGCTCCTTGGGAAATCCGAGTATACACTGGTATGGCATAATGAGGCAAACCTAGGCCTTCCACTTCATTTCTTTTTCCCTAACATGAAATGGGAACTATCAGTTTTAACCCTCTCAACTTTTCCTATCTGTAAGTTGTTGCTGCATTACAGCTGTACATTACGGTGAAATGTACATTACAGCGAAATAAAGAGGAGCTTTTGAAAATGTCTGGATGATTTTATGGATGTTGCTTCATGAGGATTTGAACTAATTTGATTACTGGAGACACTGTTTCAAGATAACATGTGAAATGTGTCTGTATTTTAAATATTAAATTTTTAAAAAATATTTGCAGGATGATTGCCTTGTAGTATAGGTATATTTTTCCATTAAATGTACACAAGGCAGTTGAGTAAATTAATCCTTTGAATTAAAAAAATTTCATTTTGTTTCAAAATTGAGCCAAAGAATCCAGAACCTGATTTATTAGCTAAAATTTTAAGAAATTAGATACAGCTCTACTCAGAAATAAGAAAAAGTACCACCATAATGAAATCATCTTGTATGAAATAAACTATATTACATAAAACTCTACCAATGGATAAGCATCAGGAATAACATTACACAGTAATTAGAGTCACAAAGCTGAGGGAAACAATAGTAAATTCAAATGTTTTATAGTTTGAGCTTAGTCACATTGAAATTCATAAAAAGTGCTAAGTAAAACAACTGAGCCCCCTATGTCTGAGAGTCTAATAATAACTATAATAGCTGCCATTTACAAAGCACTTACTATGCTAAGTACCTTATACACATTATCCCATTTAATCCTCAAAATAACTTATGGAGTGAGTAATATTGTTATTTCATTTTTATAGATGTCTAATTAAAGCTTAGGGAGATGGTCCAAGGTCACTTGGATGATAAACAGAAAAACTCTTGCGTCAAACAATATCTGACTCCAGAATATGAATTCTTCATCATTATACAATGTTAACTTTCTATTAAAGAAATCCATTGTTCATTCATTCAAACACTTCTATTGATCAAACAGCCAGTAGAAGTTTTACAGAGTAATCAGATTTGTTTTTTATAAAGATTTGGCAGTGCAGTAAGGGATGGACTATATGGAGGAAGAGATGGGTATCAGGCACACTGCTTAGGATGCTACTGCAGCAGTCTGGGAAAAACGTGAGGAAGACCCCTACTTAGGCAGGGGCAGTGGAGATGGAGAAGAGGAATCAACTTTAAATATATTTTTGTAATAATATTCGTAAGTGTAGATGAAAAACTGAATAGTAAGAGGTGAGGGAAAAGGAGTTATTATGGATGACCCTGTCTTCTAGTTTGGAGCCTGAGTGACATCACTGATGGAAGGGAGAGCACATAAAGATGAAAAGGCTGAGAACAAGCTCTTGAGGATAGTGGAGACAATGATTTTAGTTTTGGTGTCTGGGGTCATTCAGTTAGGTGTGCAGAGCTAATGATAGTCATAAGAGTCATTACAATGTGGATAGAGGTTAGAGTCAAGAGAACAGGTGAAATCACTCAGGGAGGATTTATAGCATTAGAAGAGAAAAAACAAAACAAAACAGTAGCTGGAATGCTGTGTAACACCAGCATTTAAGGCCTGGGCAGAGAAAGAGGAGTAGATTGGTGATTCACAGAAGCAGAGAACTGAGTGGCAGGAGAACTGAAGAGTTCTGTACTCAGGAAACAAAGGGAGGCAGTTCAAGAAGGAAACATACAAGGAAGCCAAGCAAAGGAAGATCTAATATAGATCTTTGGATTTAGGCATTAAAAAGCTATGAGCACAGTATAAATGGAGCAATGGAAGTCATCCTCTTGGAGTCATCAGAGCCTGTTTGGGATTAGAAATAAACTACTTTTATGCTGGAAGAAGGCTGTCAGTGTCATCTGATGGCTCTTAAAAATTATAGGCCAGACATTTGGTCTTCCTACAAATTCAGAATTACGGGGTCAGATGATTCCAGACACTGGCATTGCTTGATCTGTTTCTTTCTAAAATTTAATTCAAAGTCTTAAAGTGAGAGGTCTTCAGATAATAAATAAATGTTTGATATCCCATAGTTGTTTTTATATAAGCCACAGGAGCATGTTATACAAAGAATATATGTCTAGACACCTTGACTAATTTAGCCCTCATATTATTTCAAGAGCTCCATCATTCAAAACTAGTCCTAATGGGACAGAGAATATATTTTTGTTTGCCAACTAAAATGAAGCTATCATATGCCATGCAAGAGTATCAATGACCCATTGAGTCCATCAGTTTTTAAATCATGTGATTTGTGATTAATGTTTAATTTGTGAATTCTCATGATCTCAAATTTTGCGCATTGTGTTTCTATTCTGTACAATTTTAAATTTAAGTGATTCAAATTCATATAAAATGTAACCATAATGTTTAAATTCATGTTACTTTATATGCTCAATGCCTAGAAAGGCTTTTTAGAAGTTAATATTTGACAAATTTAACAGAGAACATATTTTTACTCTACTGTATTGCTTTAAAAACAAGGTTTTTAGTTTTTTGGGGTTTTTTTTGAGATGGAGTGTCGCTGTTGTTGGCCTAGGCTGGAGTGTAGTGGCGTGGAGGAAGAGGTTGGTATCAGGCACAGTGCTTAGATGCTACTTCAGCACTAGCATCTCAGCTCTCTGCAACCTCCACCTCCCGGGTTCCAGCAATTCTCCTGCCTCAGCCTCCCGAAATGCTGGGATTACAGGCATGAGCCACCACGCCTGGCAATTTTTGTATATTTTAGTAGAGATGGGGTTTTACCATGTTGGCTAGGCTGGTCTCCAACTCCTGACCTCAGGTGATCCACCCACCTCGGCTTCCCAAAGTGCTGGGATTACAGGCGTCACCCACCACGCCCAGCCAAAAACAAGTTTTATGCAAATGTAAGATATATTAGTATTATTTTTAATCAAAATGTTGACATCACTTAATAACACCTTACTATTTGATTTCCCCTTTTAAGCTATAGAACTTGTAAGGCGTTTGTGTTCCTTTGAGCTATTCTTCACTTTGACTGAGCTGCCTAGCCCAATCTTGTGTTTTATGTGAAGGACATAAATTATTCTGTTTTACAGTTGAGACTCTGGGTCTCTAAGAAAGTGAAAAAAACAACTTGAGTTATGGGCAAGTCAGAGATTAAATCAGACAAAGAATGGACAGATTTTTGTGCTTCCAGCTCTATTCTTTCCTTCTTTGTTACACCACAAATAGGCTGCCTCTCTACCTATAACCAGCTCTACCAATTTGATGGAATTGAATTGTTTATATATAAAAAGAAGTCCTCGTTTTGTCATTTTCACTTGCAGCAACTAGTAAGATAACTATCTTACAAAATCTAGATCTAGACGTATCTGTTACCACAAACATATGCCAATGATGTGTAATAAGTCAATATTAACATGTTAACAAAGTTAATATTGATGTTGACTGGAAATAAATTGGCCACATAAAGCAAGTCCAGATGCAAACAATCCGTAGTCACAGAAAATAGGAGAGCTCTTTAAAGTTGGAAAGCCATTTAGTTTGAAGCCCTCAGAGGAGAGGACTTCAACGACAGCAGTTGAAACAGAAGGAAAAAAACCCTTTTCATTCACGTTCCAATTCTGCAAAGACTGAATTCTAACTGATTAGAGGGCATGTGACAGCCAAATGAGTTTGAACAATAGAACAGAGTGTGGTAGAGGGATTCAAGTTTGGGGCTAGAAAGCTGGAGTCTTGAATTTTCTTTAAGGCTTTGCCAATGACTTGCAGCCTGGCTTTACCCTAATTATTTATGCCCCCTGTTTCCCTCGAATGTTATAATCCCTTTGTCTGTAGAAATCACAGTGAAAATTATTTGTAGCCTATTTTGTACAATGTATGCTGAGATAGCAAACTGTGATAAAGAATTCTGTTCGTCCTAGCTGGAGACAAATAGACAGCCTAGACCACCCAGAAGTAACTTAGAACATTGGTAAATTTTTAACAAGTGATTATCTTCTTTCCCTGTTTTACATTTTATTGTGAAAAAATCAGAAAGTACAACAAATAAAAATAGATGAAAATTCACCCATCATCCCAGAAATAATCACTATTGATATTTGGTATATATCCCTTCAGTCTGTGGTTTCTGTGTCTGTCTGCATGTGCTTGTAACACACTATTAATATGTATACTCTTAAAGAGAAAAAAAAATGTTTTTAGTAAATTACAATCATACTCTACATAGCACTTTCTTTTATTTATTTTAGCACTTTCTAGCTTGTATTTTTCACTTAATAGAGAACATCAACATTTAAAAAAAATAATCTTTGAAGACTTTTTGGTGGCTCCCATATTAATATACTAATTGTACATAATATTATTTATTTAATCAATTCCAGCTTGTTCGATATTTAGGTTTTCAACTCTTTGTTATTTAAAAACAACCTGTATTAAGTATCGTTAAATATGAATCTGTGTTTCTAACTGATTACATGATTAAGATAAGTTTTGGTTACTAAAATCACTGAATGAAAGGATATGAATATTCTGGGCTCTTAATATGTATTACCTAATGGCTTTCCAGAAAGGTTATACCAAATTACACTTTAGTCAGTATTGTATGAGATTATGCAATTCCCTAAACTTTCTCAAATAACACTGCTTTCCCTTTTTTCTTTAACATTTGGTAGGTGTTTTAAAGTATTTTTGTTTTAATTTACTTGATTCTTAATGAGCAATTTTATTTAATTAGGGATTAGGGTAAGTATATGTGAATTTTTCATTGAATCTCTTATTTTTCAACCTAGAAGACAAGATCTTTTATCTCATCAAAAGAATGTCTTAGAAGAGCAAACTTCTGGCTTATGCTTAAAGAAGGAAATAGGAACCGAAAGCCCCAGAGGACACTCAGATTTCTGCCAATGGTCTAGAACAAGGATGGCAAGCTTATGCAAATGTATGCTGCCTTTGTTCTCCCCACTTTCCCTCAGTTAACTGGCAGACATCAGTAACTAATCATGATGCTATTTTCTCAGTGAGCCTAGATGTACTCTCAGAATTCTTCCCCACACCACCACTGCTGCTATGAGCTATTATCTCTCTTAGATGGCACTTAAGATGAAACAAATTTGCCTTTCTGGCCCAGAGAGCAACCTATATTTCCACAGGAAAAGATAAATGCAGGGAACAGTACAATGTTACATGACTGCTGGTCTCTTCCTCTGATCTATTTCTCTCCCAAATATATATCATAGAAATGCAGTATTAGCTACACATAAATTTTTCCCATGGCATATATTCCATTAATATACAGAATGTGCTTACGAAAGTTCTTACTCCTTTTCCATGATCTCCTTAATTTCTGAAATACTACTCCTTGAAGATACTCAATAAATACCTGTGGCTATCTGATAAAAAATTGTCAGGATTCTATGCTCTTAGTAAGTCTAGTTCTCTTCAAAATCCATATAAATTCTTCCTCCAAAGTTTGCCCTCACTAGTCATCATTCAGTTATGTTTATTTTCCCTTTCAATCCCTTCCTATTTGAATGTTCCATTTTAATGCTATTGTTACCATTCCCTAAAAAAATGCCATTTCATGTGATTTGGAATAGCCATGCCTGAGGCAAGTCCATTAAATAAGCATGCAAGAGGGTGAGTGCTGTGTAAAGCATCTTTAGAGAGAAATAAAATCATTCTTACATAGACCATCTATCTTAGAGGAATGGTGGTCTTTCATTTTGCTACAAAAGAAGACAGCAGCTGGTGAATAGTAGATAATAAGAGCTGCACTTTCAATGAGCAACAGAAAAGACCAAGGTCAGAGGAACTGATGAGGGATGACTGGTAAGCCTTTCTTATTATGGAGCTTAGCCTGGCTTTTAGTCTTGCCTCTTCTTCCATTAGACTGTGTTACCTCTGACCAATCCTGAGCTTAGGCAAGAAGAATTTTAAGATGTTTCTGTTCCATTTGAAATCAGTGCATTTGGTTCTGACCTTAGGCAAAATTGATCATGAAATTTCCCATGTGTTCAATGTCATTTATGAACTTAACATTTCTGAGCACCCATTGTGTGCCAGACACTGCAGTAAACAAGATAGACATAATGCCTGCTAGAGGCAGTATAAGGGATAGTTTCAGGAAGCTTTAGACATACCATAATCTCCATTAGCCCCTTCCCCAACCCAAATAAACTCCTAGTCCTTCTTTGTTTCCGTTTCTGTTTTCTGAGATAGGGTTCCGCTTTGTCACCCAGGCTGGAGTGCAGTGGCACGAACACGGCTCACTGCAACCTTGACCTCCCCTCCCCAAGCAATCCTCCTGCCTCAAACCCCCGAGTAGCCAGGACTACAGATAAGTGCCACCATACCTGGCTAATTTTTGTCTTTTTTATAGAGATGAGGTTTCACCATGTTGCCCAGGCTGGTTTTGAACTTCTGAGCTCAAGCAATCCACCTGCCTTGGGCTCCCAAAGTGCTGAAATTACAGGTGTGAGCCACTGTGCCTGACCACCTCTAGCCCTTCTTTTCACTAGATTGCCACTCAAATTCTCCCCTGTAGAGATATTGGAACTACCACTGGTCTGATCCTTGTATCAGAGAACTTACATTTAGTGGATCAAGCACCAAGAGATAAGCAGTCAGTGACAACCCAGTTCTGCACAAGCTCTGACTATGGCATTACATGGTGCTGTGAATGCTCAAGAAGGACATCAAATCCAAGTGTCACAGAAATGACATCCAAAATGAGACCTGTGGAGGTTAATTTTGTGAAACTTGATTAGGTTAAGCGATGCCCAGATAGCTGGTAAAACATTTCTGGGTGCATTTGTCAGGGTGTTTTGAGAAGCGATTAGCATTTGAATCAGTAGAGTGAGCAAAGAAGATCCACCCTCATGGATGAGGGTGGTTATCATCTAATCCACTGAAGGCCTGAATAAAACAAGAAGGAAGTGGAAGAATGAATTCTCTCTCTCTTCTTGAGCTGAGGAATCCATTTTCTCTTGCCCTTGGACATTAGATCTCCTGGTTCTCAGGCCTTTGGATTCCAGAACTTGCACCAGCAGCCCCCTCAGTTCTCAAGCCTTTGGCCTTGGATTTGGACTTATACCATCAGCTTCTATGTTTCTCAGGCCTTTGAACTTGAGCCAAATTACTCCATCAGCTTTCCTGGTTCTCCATTTTGGAGATGGAGGATGGTGGCACTTCTCAGCCTCCATAATTACTTAAACCAATTCCCATAATAAATCTCCTCTTACCTCTCTATCTAATCTCTATCTCTCCATTCATCTAACCTATTGTTTGCTTATCTGGAGAGCGCTGATAGATACAAGATCTAAAGCATGGTATGACTTAGGTAGCAAAAGAGGCAGAGGAAAAGACTTCTAAGCAGAGAATTCAGCATCTACCAAGGTCAGAAGGAAAGAAAATATGACATATTCTAAAATCTGTCAGGTTTTTGGAGGGTAGAATGTGAGGACTGAAGGGTTAAGAGAAACAGAGTAAATAGCAAGAGACAAGGATGGGGAAGCGGACAGGGCCAGTCCAAAGAAGGCCATAAGCCATATTATGCAGTTTGGACTCTATCGTAAGCTAGACAAATGGGAAGTGAAACCAGGCTTGAAGCAAGAAAACGAACTGATCAGTTTGTGTTTAGAAAGACCACTCTGGCCACAGAAGTGAGAATGGAGAGGAGTCAGGCAAAGCTTTTCAGGAGGAATTCATCAAGAGGCTGCCACAGAGTGTCACGTGGCTAGAGCCAGGGTAGTGGCAACGGTGAAGGGAAGAAGTACAGAGGTCATACTACTTTGCAAGGGCTGCAGTAACAAAGTGTCATAGCTTAAAACAACAGAAATGTACAATCTCTCAGTTCTAGAGGCTGGGAGCTTGAACTGAAATGTTGGCAGGGCTACGCTTCCTCTGACAACTCTGGGACAGAACTTTTCTTGCCGCTTCTAGCTCCTATGGAGGCCAGCCGTCCTTGTTTCTCCTGGGCTTGCAGGTGCACCGCTCCACTCACACGGCTGTCTCCTCCCTACGTGTCTTCACATCCACCTCCCTCCGTGTGTCTGTCTCTATATCCAAATCTCTCCTTTTTATAAGGACATCAGTTATATTGAATTTGGGCTCACCCTAATGACCTCAGCTTAGCTTGATTACCACTGTAAAGACCCTCTGTTTACATCCTGAGGTGCTGGGGATTAGGACTTCAACATATCTTTTGGGGGGACAAAATTCAACCCATCATAGTTCTTTTCTACTCCAAGCCCCATTTTCCCCCAATGCTCTGGGTCAGATGGACGCCTTGTCCCTTGGGCCTGCGCCCTTGTCCTCCATGATATGACACCGCCTCATTCTTCACAGCCCTTCTTCCAAAGGCTAGAGATGGGATCCTCCGGACTTTCCTACTACCACTGCTTGCCAGTTCAGCTCTCAGAATATTGTCTGTGTCTGAATTCCTCTGCCAAGGCTCTGTTCAGCCCCCACAACACCCCATTCCCAGGATGTGACATTCCTATTGCCAACTGACATTCCTATCAGCTGTCACCTATTTTGCAATGCACTAGATCAGTATTTCTCAAAGTGTGATCTACAGGCCACCTGCAGCAGAATCACCCTGGAGTACTGTTTAAAAACCGGTTTATTTTGATCCACATTGACCCCACTGAATCAGAATCTCTTTCTAGCTGTGGGGTGTGGAAATTCACTTTTGTAACATGCTGTGCTAGTGGTTTTTGTGAACACTCCAGGTTATGCCTTCTGCTTACGTGGCTTCCTCCCAGCACTGCTGCAGGGTCTGCCTCCCAGGGTTGGCACTCTGTCTGAAAGTAGGGCTCATCCTAGGCCCACCTCCCTTTTTAGTCTTTCCCATCCTGTCCTGGTTAAGCTTAACCATTCCAAATCACCAACATGGGTCTCACAACCCGAGGAGGAAGAATAGTCTTGAAGTAAACTGTTCTCAGCAAGAAAAGACTCAAGTATTGGAATTTCACTTGGCCAGATGAGGGCATGTAATTACATACAACTGATGAAAATGCAATGAGAATAAAGTTGTTTTTGGGCACACTCTAAGAATGTCCCCCAAAATTTAAAACTGGATAAGGTATCAATAGCAGAATCATATAATGATTATATATATATATATAATATATTATGATATATAACATTATATATATCATACATGTATAAAAACATAACATTGATAGTGGAGATAAACTATTATAGAGCCCTGATTGCATCCCACACCCTGAACATTCATCCCTACTCTAATGAAAAAGAATCATAGTCTGAAAATTCTCAATCACCTGATATTTAGTTTAAACCAGGAAATCTACCTTCTGATGCTTTTAAGGATTTGGAGTTTTGAGTTTGGCTCCAGTATAAGTGTGTATATGATAGATAGAAGTATGCAAAAAAATCTCATTTTTAAAGCTCAGTTCACACTTAAATTTTTAGTTTTTCTTTCAGGGATTGAAGTTTCAACTCTATTTAACCCCTAGAAGAGAGCACGCAGCAATCCTAGTGCAGAAGCAGCACTCCTACGGGTGCCAATAAATATTTGATGATGTTGATCATTTTCTTGCCCAAGGCTGAGAGAGTATCATCAATGGAGGTATATATGATCATCTCTCCAATGGTTTGCTCTTATTTATACATAAAACTCACCCCAGACTTTTACTTGTTAATAATGTTATACATTGTAATGATAGAGAGTTTTCTAAGCACAGATGCCCACCAGTTGTATATAAGTAAATCCTTTAGTATGGAGAACAGAGTTGGGAAACTCCTGAACAATGCATTCGTTGACAGAATGATTGATTTCACATTTAAATCAATAGAAGAACTAAGGTAATTATTCAAATGGATTAAGCCAAAATAAACCAATTTGATCTGCAATTATATGTCCCGAATATTTCAGTTAAATTGGGCCGTTATTCATTTCATTTGCCCATTTTATAAAGATGAACCCACCATAATTACAATGTTTAAAGAAGATGCTTCCATGCAATTTTAATTCAGCAAACTTGCATTTCTAATAGCAACAACAAGCAACCTATATGCAACCAACATTTGCTATGCATTGTTAATCTGTTTTTAAGCTTACCTTCATAAGTAAAAACAACAACGACAATCTTTCTTGATGTTTATTCTGCCTTCTTTAAACAGTCAATGCTAATGTCAAAGTGTTTTATAGTAACAGGCAAAGCCAGAGATTGTTGAATCTCTGATACCATCAGAGACTTGGCAAAATTTACTTGAGTAAGAGGAAGCTTGTCTTTCCTGCCTTCTCACCTCTTTTTTGACCCCGGGCCTGCTATCTACACAACACTTTCTATACTGAGCTTCAAGTTATCCTCCATTGTGCAAAACCTCTTATTGAAAGCCCATTGAGGTTTCACACCCCAGCACCTAGCATCCTATCAAATAATATCACCAAGTATCCTATTAAATAATATATATAAAACACTGTCATTCTCATTTTCCCTACTCCATTTCAAAAATATTTTCCTTAGCAAGAAATTAATAAAATCTAGCTGATGAAAGTAGTTCACATTACTCTTACATTGTAAAAGAGTATTAGGTTAAATATGGAAGACAAAAGAATAAAATAGGCTTCTTAGTGGCCCTCTCTATGGTTATCTACTTTCCCTTGACAGATAAACAGGAAGAGCAACTGGGCACCACACCTTTGAAAGAATGCCTCCCACCTTCCTGTTTACTGCATACTTTCCAATACACTTTCTGACTGGTTAATCTCAGCCTTTCTAATATAAGTGTGACTGTGCTTTGATTGTCTTATATGTAGACCTCAGAAAGAGTTACTCTTTCATCTAGTCCCATGAAATGGTCCCCCTGAAACCCAAACAGAATGTAAAAAAGCTTTGATTTTTACTTCATTTTGTCTACTCTTATACATATAATAATCTCTCTGGTTTTAGATACTGTAGGTAATTTGGGAATCCCAAACTATGTAAATAACCACACCCTTCTCTAAGTTTCAAATATCCATAAACTAAACTACTTCCATAAAAGACCTTTTGGAAAGAAAAGGCCAGCATTGAAAATTTGTGTTGTTTTTTCATTGAACTTAATTTAAAAACAGCCCCATACCATGTTGTTAGTATTTTTTTTAATGTGCAGCTATAAAAGAATTCACTGGGGCAAACATAAAGTTGAGTTGTAAAAGGCCAAGCAAGGCTGGACCTGGTGGCTCACATCTATAATACCAGCCCTTTCGGACGCTGAAGCAGGAGGATCCCTCAGGCCCAGGAGTTTTAGGCTGCAGAGAGATATGATGGTGCCACTGCACTTCAGCCCGGATGCAGAGTGAGACCCTGTCTCTCAAAAAGAAAAAAAAAAAAAAAAGGTTGGGGGACAAGGTAATTTGTTTGTTTTTAGTGGTTGCAAACTTTATTAAAAGTTTAATTCAAAAATTGTGACAGCTGGGTATGGTGGCTCACACCTGTCATCCCAGTACTTTGGGAGGCCAAAGTGGGTGGATTACCTGAGGTCGGGAGTTCAGTCTGAACTCAGTCTGGCCAACATGGTGAAACCCTGTTTCTACTATAAATACAAAAAATTAGCTGGGCGTGGTGACGCACATCTGTAATCTCAGCCACTTGGGAGGCTGAGGCAGGAGAATCGCTTGAACCCAGGAAGTGGAGGTAGCAGTGAGCCAAGATTGCACCACTGCATTCCAGCCTGGGTGACAGAGAGAGACTCAATCTTAAAAAAAAAAAAAAGTGATCTAGTGTCCTTTAGATTTCTTCTTTCTTTTTCAATGAGATACATTGGGTTAGTTCTATTTTAAAGTGTGTCTAAGCCTATAGAAAAGAAATAAAAACAAAGGACAAGGATACTGTTCCAGGCAAACTTTAAACTCCAAGAGCAAAAGTTACCAAACTGGCTTAACTTAGTGTCAGTTTAGGGACAAGGCCATGATACAGAACAATAACTGCACAAATCATATTTAACAAATTAGCATTTTGAATGTAAGTCTGAATTACTGTGGGAAGAAAAGTTTATAGCATTTTTTTTCTCCATTTTGAGGTTTATCAACAGAGTTTCACAATGGGGAAAAGAATGTAACTGTCATATGATAAACTGCATTTATACAGAAGAAATAACAAGCTTTATCCTGAAGATAAACAATTCAATACGTAAGCATTTCAAGCTGATAAAACGGGTTGATCAAGAGCAATCCACAGCTAAGCGCTCAAGAGACCACAGGTAGGAATGCAGCCTGACCTCAGTGCTGAATAAAAGGAACATTTGAAGTATTCCCACTACTATGCAATGCTAGAAGCCTGTAGGAAGCCTTTATCTTAGTACCTGTGGTAGTCAGAATAGAGCCCACAATACTGTAACAAAGAGACCCCAAAATCCAGTGCCTTAAGTTAGATGAGAGTTTGCTTCTTTTATACATTACTGCCCAGAGGTATAATAGTTGAGCATTCTGGGGCAAGTAGGTGACTCTGTTTCAAGGACAGGGAGCCAGGTTTGCTTTTATTCTGTTGCTCTACCTTCTGTTAAGGTGTTGCCCTCATCCTCAAGACTGATGGTGGTTCATTAGCAGCACCAGCCCAGATTCCAGCTCTCAGAAGCAGGTAATGAAAAAGGAGAGGGCAACCAACCTCTTTTTCAAGGACATGCTCTAGAAACTGCATACATCACATATGCTCACAGCGAAACACAAAGGAGCTGGGAAATGTCATTCTGACACTGAACAGTCCAGTGTCCATCTAAAACGCAAGGGTTTCCCTGATCAAAGGAGAATGGATTTGGGGATTTAGTTAGCATTATCTCTCATAGCAGTCAAGGATGACAAGCTTGAGAATGTGTATGTGTGTGTGTACATGCTCATACACAAGCATTTTTAAGACATAGTAGGGGCTTATATGTAAGGTATTATTCCTTAATGGCTAAGATGGATCAAAGGTAGACTTTGAGGCTAGGAACACTTGAGTTTGATTTGATCCTGCATCTCTAACTGACTAGGTCTGTACATCTTGGAAGCATTCATTTTCTTACCTATAAAATGAAGATAATTGTTACCTCATAAACTGGTATGAGGGGCAAATTAAATAATTTGTATTGTTGTAAAAATAAAGAATTTGTCCTAGATTCCTAACAGGAAGCTCCTAAAATTCTTGGAATTTCCCAAGTGGTCAGAGTGTCTTTGTTATTTTCATGAGCCCCTTTGGTCACACCTGAGTTTATGCTAATGAGACAGAGAAGGCCCAAGATGGGGACTGGTTATCAGAAAGACCAACCATGTGATTAGATGGCTGGGGCTTTGAGCCCTGTGATATCAGCCAATCTCCTGGCCTCTGGGGATGGGAGGGTTTGGATATTGAGTTCAGTTGTGTGTCCAGTGATTCAATATGTAATGAGACGTCAGTAAAAACTCTAGACACTGAAGCTCAATGGATCTTCCTGGTTGATGAACACATTGATGTGCCAGGAAGGTGACACATCCTGATTTGAGAAGGAGAATGTATGGAAGCTTTGCATTTGAGACCCTCCCAGATCTTGCCCTGCATGTCTTCATTGAGCCAGTGTTGATTTCCATTCTTTTTAATGAAACTCTAATCATAAGTTTAGTGCTTTTCTGAGTTCTGTGAGTTGTTCTCATGAATTATCAAATCTGAAGAGGTTATGGGAATCTCTGAATTTGTAGCCAGCCAGTCAAGGTATCCCAGGGACCCTTGAAGTGTGGCTGACATCTGCAGTGAGGGTAGTCTTGTGGAGGGCTGAGCCCTCAACCTATGGGAGCTCCACCAATTTAAGAGGTTAGTGCCAGAACTGAATCTTGTTAATTCCTCTTTGACACAAAGCACATGCCTTGACTAGCCAGGCAAAAGCAACTTTCTGAGTCCAGAGCCTACTCTTCCTCATGGTGGCAGCCCTCAGAATATAGGCACAAGGTCACCTTAGGCTTGAATAGAACTCCTCCTTCTCCAGTCACTTCAGATTCAGAGAGGGTCATAAGCTTGTGTATTTTTTAAGGGCACTTGTGTAGGAGTCTTTAAATTGGAAGCAATACACCAGATGATTTTGGAATATGTATAGGATGCTTAAAGAGTACCTGACATAGGGTAAGATTTCAATAAAAGCTAAGTGCTATTATTGCTTAAATTTTTTTTTTTAATTTTTGTCTAGAGAGAGGTTCTTGTTT
Source organism: Plecturocebus donacophilus (assembly GCA_004027715.1). Classification (NCBI taxonomy): domain Eukaryota; kingdom Metazoa; phylum Chordata; class Mammalia; order Primates; family Pitheciidae; genus Plecturocebus; species Plecturocebus donacophilus. The sequence continues at coordinate 7,619 of PVKP010032579.1, read as the reverse complement.
TGCCCAGGCTGAAGTGCAGTGGCCCAATCAGAGCTGACTGCAGCCTCCAACTCCTGGCCTCAAGCAATGCTCCTACCTCTGCCTCCTAAGTAGCTGGGACTACAGGTACATACCACTGCACCTGGTTAATTGTTTCTTTAAGAAATGTGATCTTACAGTGTTGCCCAGGCTGGTCTCGAACTCTTGGCTTTAAACAATCCTCCTATCTCAGCCTCCCAAAGTACTGGGATTACAGGCATGAGCCACCATGCCCAGCCTATTGCTTAAAATTATTATTATTAGGATTATCAATACTTGAATTACTGAAATAAACCACTGAAATAATATTTAACTATTTTTCTGTAATCCTTTTTATCAGAGTTTTGTAAGTGTCTTCTTCAATATGTGGCTATCTCCAAGCCTCTTTCTAGGAAGAGAAAATTGAAATGAGGGCCTTGTGTCCCTACCAAGTTAGCAGAGAAAACTCAGTACACCCCAGCAGGCCTTGCTTCAGATGAGCCACAATCATCAGCAGCCTGCAATTTAAAGGCTCCTACACAAGTGCCCTTAAAAAATGCACAGGTTTATGATTCCCTCTGAATCTGAAATGACTGAAGAAGGAGGAGTTCTGTTCAAGCCAGAGGTGACCTTGTGCCTACATTCCGAGGGCTGCCACCATGAGGAAGAGTAGGCTCTGGACTCAGAAAGTTGCCTTTGCCTGGCTAGCCAAGGCATGTGCTTTGTGTCAAAGAGGAATTAACAAGATCTAGGCAAGAAAGTTATAGGGAAGATTTTTAAAACACGTATGTATGGTAGGAAAAGCATATGATTTACTCTTCGGTAGGACTGTGTTCAAATCCAGTCTTTGCCACCAGCCAGGTTTATAACTTGAGGCACATTTTTTAATCTCTCCGAATTCGTTTCCCTCTTATATAAAACTGGAAAATAATGAGGCACTCATGAGGTTGTGGGAGGGAAGCAATGAAATGATGATGATGCACATAGAGTATTTATCGTAGTGCCTGGCTCCGAGTAAGCCACTGAATGCATGTTAGTTCCCATCCCTTTCCCGTCATGGGGGCATGGTGGGAGGAAAATCTGTCTGCTTGCTTCCTATTTAAAAAGCCCAGTGCAGAAAGCTTTCTAGGATCAGATTACCAGTTACTTTTTTCCTGAAAGGCAAGTCTTAGGTTACAGTTTTACTGTAAACATCTCCAAAACACTGCAGGCAGAAAAATCAAGATTTGCAGTTCCTAGAAGGATTCGTGATATCCCATGGAAGTTCATATTTCAAGGCTGATCTACTACTGGTTGATGGGATTCTGTCATTAGGGGTTTTCTTTCTCCATGTGGCTTCTTAGAAGATAATCTGACCTTCACAGTTTATTCCCTACAATTTGTCCCTTTGCACAGATAGTGTTTTCTATCGCATTACCATTTAGAGACTATTCCTGTTCAGTATTTGCTGCAAGGAATGGAACTGGATTCTTCCACTAATGAAAAATCTTTTTATTTAGTCAGAACTTTTAACTCTTCTTTCCTCTTCTTCCCAATGCTAAAATCCTGCCTGCCAATATTACCAAGGTAGGAATGACTGCAAAGTTCAAAATTGCTTTCAACAGATACCTATTTGTATGGTGCCATGGGGAGGTAAGATATGGATCCTTCAGAGGCCTGGGCTTTATGTCATGAATGGTCTGTAAGTTGCTGGGTGAGGAAACATCATTAGACTAATATTAATCAACCAATAATTATGTATTTGCAATTAAGCATGGTTGCAAACATTAATTATAAAAATATTCACTCTAGTATTTTTTAGTGTTTCATTTCATTAAAAAGGTAGAAACAAACTGAATGCACAGCCCCTAAAGAATTGGTTAACTTAGTTACTGAATTTATGTATAATAATAGATCACTATTTAGCTATTAAAAATGAAATTGTAGATTAGCAGTCTAAATGTGCCAAAAATAAAAGAACAAAATTATGTTATACAGTCTCATTTTTGTTTAAAAACGTTTATGTATCATATATATACAATGAATATGTCAAGGAAAATATCTAAAAGGCTATGCACTAAAATGCAAGTGATAGAGTTATAGTTGATTTTTATTTTCTTTTTTCTTGAATATAATTTCAGTTTTTTCTAACATGAATATGTATTATTTGAATACATTTTTTAAAATATGAGAATAATTATTCTCTGATCACCTCACTAGGCTCAGTGAGATGTAAGAAAAGCGTAATAAGGCTTCACAGTAAAAAGAGTTTACATGCTAGAACAGGCAGTATATTAGAAGCCTCAGCCAAACACTAGGATGCTTACCTCTATAATAAACTCTCCTGTGTGTGAGATAACCGTGGACAAGCCATATCCCTTTTCTGTACCTCACTTTTTCCATATGGAGCAGCACAATGACATTCCACACCTCGATATGATATCACTGAGATTGGGTGTATATCTCTTACATGGTCTGGGTTACAGGAAAAACCCACATACTGTCAGCACTCTGGATTTCCATTAGTGATATCAGCTATGGGTTTGTCTCGTATTTATTTAGTATTTCTATTTATTTTGCTATTATTAAATTATGTTCTGGAAATTTTTCCATGCATCATGGAGAGAGGCTTCTCTGTGGGAAATCTTAAATTGGTAATCATTTCCATCAGGAGCAAAGACGATGTTTTGCTTTTTGCTTCTCTGTTAAGGTTGAGGAGATCTTTTATACATCTCTATATTGTTTGGTTTTGCAGTGCAGGCTTTTCTAAAGCAAAATTTCACAGAGAGTATGGCCTCTGATCAGAGAGCTGGGTAATTCAGCAAAAGGGAAATTAAGAGTTTGCAATGGCTGTTTAGACAGTGTGCAGGCCACTAAAGAGAAAGTAAATTATAAAGTAGAGAAATATCTAAAGTTGAAGGTTGAGCTTCAGCTTTTATAAAGAGTCTTTATAAATTCTATGTGAGATTCCACGGTTCATACTCTTGAACCTTTGCAATGTCTAATAATATGGAAAAAATGCTTATCTAATGATTTAAGAAGAGCCGAGAAAAGGGTGATTGCCACCAATTGTTTCATCACATTAACAGAATAAATTCGACATTGGGTATTTAAAACTAATAAATAACAACATTAATATGCTTTAAATGGGTTTCTGAGACTCTTTCTGATTAACTGTATCATGCACACTTCCACATCTGGCAGAAAACTGAAGTACTGAAAATCTTATTCTGAGGTTGTAGATGATCAGTGTCAGGTGCTTAATTACAATTCATTTTCAATTCCAATTTAACCATTAATTAAGGTAGGTATCCTTGACTTGACATTCAGTGCAAGAAAAGCTCAAAAAGAAAACGTATTACACAATTATCCTGAAAAGCCACTGCCTGGCTCCTTTATGTGTTGCTCACGGTAGCTATAGTAACCAGTGTTTAAGACAAAAACACACAAAATCGAAGTCCTAGACTGATGTGACAGCTCTCAATGGCTTTGTTCTGTGTCTAAGATTTCCCTTCCTCCTCTTGCATCATATTTCACCCCAAAGCCTTGAATGACTAACACACCACTTGGGGATGGGCAGACCGATATTCACAGGAACAATGGGGACAACGGTGTGCTGGAGACAGGCTGTATTAGGACCACCTGTCCTTTAGAGACACTAAAATGTGGATGTCCAGTGTAGCTAGTGAGACTCAGTCCCCTCTGTGTTCTGCTGGGAAAGAAAGAGGCTGTTCTGCAACAGCTGTTACATTGTGTGGGCAGTGCCGGTCCATCCCCCTCCAGGAGCATAGATGGGGTCAGACCCTGCATTGCTCAGCCACAGACTCACCGTAACCTTGCCTGGGCTGAGCATGGGGTGGGAGGGTGGTTTCTATTTCTAGACTAAAAAAGAACAGATGACTTTTCATGTTTAGTTCTAAGCAAAGAAAGAGGAAGGGAACAGGGTGGGAGAGGGAGCAAGAATTAATACTGTGAACATTTACAGAAAACAGATTGGGGTAGTGATTTTTATTTGAGCTTAAACATTTTAGTGTATTTCATTTATTATTATAGCAGACGTGGGCCACGTGTTCAAACAGAAAAGTGGTAAATAATAACTATTCCATTTGGGCATTCATGTTTTCAACATAAACAGACATTGACTATTGCTTCCAATACTAGCCTAAAATGCTAAAAGCATACTTTTCTAGTATTCTATTAATTGAGAAAAATTAGGCCACCTCCCAAATATGGGAAATTCTACATTCCCAAATATCCCTTTTGGAAGACTACATCTGACATTACATTGCAGGGCAATATTATCATGGTTGGAATATTTTTACACACGTAAACCCTTGACTGAATGACAAACTAGTAACTCTCAGTAATTTATTTAAAGGAAGTTTAATATTTTGGTTGGCAAATGTGCTCAGAGGAAGTATTACATCAATAATACTTGCTTTTAACACAATTCTTTTCTTTATGTAGTCAGAACGTTTTATGGTGGATCAAATCCACAAATTGAAAAAAGAATGAATGCACTTGAGCTTTTATGACTTAGTCTGTCAAAAGAATACTCTTAACAAGCACAAAAATAAAACCCTGTTTCATGCCTGAGGGTAAGGTTAAATGATGAATGGCTTGAAAAAAATAGAGAAAGTTACAATATATGTAAGGAAAGAATCCATTAATCAACTATGAGGAGAATATACAATATTGCTTTGCTAATGAAGATCATAACTGTGCAGTCTAGCCTTGGACCTTTATCTAATGATGTGGGGACAGAAAAAATATAAAAAATTATGATCCATAACACAAATGCTCCATTTCCTCAGGAAGTGTTCCTCAATTCATATGTTGGATGAATTCCTTGACCATGCTATGTGGAGAGATGGCTTGTAGAAAAGAGTTCTAGAACTTTCCTAGATGTCTGAAGTGGTGTACATGACATTTATGCCAGAAAAGCTTACTTGTAGTTTAGTCCCATGGTCAGTCCCCTGTAAGTAGCGGGTGAGGTGAAGGAACTAGGAGTCTCATTCTATTGATCTTACCTGCATTTTAGTATCAAACTGAAAAGAAAAGCGGCAGCATTTTAAGAGATACAGCTACTGAAAATGCTTTATTTCAGTCAATTGGCAGACAAGTATAACGTGATTCCTTAATGCAAAGGGACAGATGCCTCTTATGCAGCCATTAGCAAAAGAAGGATATGTCTTATTGATTGCCCTAGCTAAGAATCATGCTGATAAACACAAAGTTGGCATTTATAAGGCATTATGCCTTGAGCAGTTCAGATATTCACCAGGGTGGAAACAGAGAACCAGATCAGGGGTTTCTACTACAAATGACTTATTAGGCTGCTTGCCTGGCTCTCCTGACAGCATTGGTTCAAAAGCAGAGCAACATTATAAATAAAAAGTACATAAGGGCACTAAGTGCAGGCACAAGGTACTCGAGTGAGTTGGAGAGGGGTTCATGCTGTTAGGGTACCAAAAGTCCCACCAAAGTGAACATCCTTCCTGTCTTAATTCACCAACAAGATAGGCTTGGGGTTCAAAGAGACCTGATTTTAAAACATAATTGTGTGAATTTGGACAAATTACTCAATCTCTCTGAACCTCAACTTCTTATCTATAAATTAATGGATTTTTTTGAAAAATAACAAATAAAGTATACAAAGTGCTTGCTTAGCACAGTGCCAGGTACATATTAAGCCTTTTCTCTCTCTCATCAATTTTACTCCCTTGTCATTTACATCTTTGTTTTAAACCTGCATGGCAATATAAAGGCTGTTCTTTTGCATATCAATACATTCACTTACTCAACATTTTATCAGTTGTTTGTCTTTTGTTCCAATATTTCCACATTTGAAGACAAACCATGAAAAAAGAATGGCATAGAGTTATTGCAAGGAATAAAAATAGGTAATCCATATAAAGTATATGGTGGAGGTGAGCATTCACACATCCATTCTCTCCACAAACAATTACTGAGGACTGGCAGTATTTATGTGACTATGCCATATACAGTGGGAAACAAAGAGGAACTAGAATTGGGTCCCTACATTCAAGCCAGTTCACAATCTATGTGGAGTGGTAACAGAGGTATATGAAAGTATTGGAGTAGAGTGGGACACCAAAACCACTTTCCAAAAAGAGGCAATGTCAAGTTGAATCTTAAGAGAAACGAAAACCAGATTAGGGAAGAGTGGAAAGTGTATTAAAGGGCTGGGTAAGGGTGGCAAGGGAAGAAGTGCCGGGTAAATACAACATACCTAGAGCACATTTCAGTGCCCTGCTCTCAAATGTGAGCACCCAGGGAATACCACCCTCTGACGAAAGCTCCCAATATGAAATACTGAGCCCCAAACTTAAAATGCAAAAAATTACAACTTTAAGGAAATACAAATAAGACAAAGAGAACTCTTTAAAAATCATGATTAATCTTATATTGAGATTAAGGAAGATAGCATACCCATGAAACAAGAACAGAATGCTATAAAAATTTTAGAGAACAACAACAAAAAAAAGAGCTTTTGGAAATTATAATCTTAAGAGCAAAGCCAAGAGAGTTGAGACATGGAGAGAAAAAACTAAGGAGATAAAATAATTTTACTTTTAAGTGGACAAAATTGAAATCTGTAACTACGTTAAAATTTTTCGGAGAGATCCAAGAGAGCCGATTAGCAACAGCTCAGGAATGTAGCTCCCAGTGAAAGCACAGAGAATGAGTGGATGCCGCACTTTCCGACGAATTTTTATTGCCCACAGACCAGGAGATTCCCGGCAGAGGAGCCACACAGGTCGCCAGCACGACTCTTTTGGCCGGCACGGCTGTTTTGCCGGTGCCCCAGCGTGGCACTTCTCGGTGCGGAGTGTACGGGACTCGGCTGGTCCCATCCCCACAAGGAAAACAGCAATTGGAAGCGCTGAGGACTGAGAGTTTCACAGCAAGCACAGCGAATCCCGGAAGGTCCAGCTCTGTGGGGAACGGGCATCCGCCAAAGGAAAACTAAGAAACAGAAAAAACTTCATCACCAGGCGGAGAGAGATCCAAGATGGCTGCATAGCAGCAGCTCAGGATTGCAGCTCACAGTGAAAGCGCAGAGAGTAAGTGGATGCCGCAACTGCAGACGAATTTTTGATGTCCACAAACTGAGAGATTCCCAGCGAAGGAGCCACACAGGTCGCCAGCAGGACTCTTTTGGCTGGCACAGCTGTTTTGCCGGTGCTCTGGCGCGGCGCTTCTCAGTGCAGAGTATACGGGACTGGGTGCCCCTTTAGTCAGTCTCCGCTGGTCCCATCCCCACAAGGAGAAGAGCAATTGGAAGCGCTGAGGACTGAGAGCAAGCACAGCTGAACCCGGGAAGGGCCAGCTCTGTGGGGAAGGGGTGTCCGCTGAAGGAAAACTAAGAAACAGAAAAAACTTCAACACCAACAAGCCGGACATCCACTCAGAGACCCAATCTGAAAGTCGGCAATTACAAAGACGACAGGTGGATAAATCCACAAAAATGGGAAGAAACCAGTGCAAAAAGGCTGAGAACACCCGAAATCAGAATGTCTCTCCTCCTACAGGGGATCGCAGCTCCTCATCAGCAAGAGAACAAGGCCTGACAGAGGATGAGTGTGATGAACTCAGAATCAGGCTTCAGAAAGTGGATA
>PVKP010032578.1:0-25797 GCA_004027715.1 Plecturocebus donacophilus | reverse complement strand
CAGCCATTTTGGATCTCTCTCCACCCGGTGATGAAGTTTTTCGGTTTCTTAGTTATCCTTTGGTGGACGCCCGTTCCCCTCAGAGCCAGACCTTCCCGGGTTCGCTGTGCTTGCTGTGAAACTCTCAGTCCTCAGCGCTTCCAATTGCTGTTTTCCTTGTGGGGATGGGACCAGCCGAGCCCGTCCGTCCCGTATACTCCGCACTCACAACAAAACTTTTAGAAGAAAACATTAGAGGACATCTTCATGATCTTGAAGTAGGCAAATATTTCTTAAATAGAACATAAAAGGCACTAAACAAAGGCAAAAATTGATAAATTGAACTATATTAATAATTTCTGTTCATCAAAAGACATCATTAAAAGAGCAAAAGCGTTGCTTGATGATATCATGCCATAAAAATAAATAAATAAAGAGTAAAAAAGCAACCCACAGAGTATGAGAAGATATTTTTGAGACAAAGAACTCCTTGCTGGGCATAGTGGCTCACACCTGTAATCCCAGCACTTTGGGAGGCTCAGGCGGGTGGATCACAAGGTCAGGAGTTTGAGACAAGCCTGATCAACATGGTGAAACCCCATCTCTACTAAAAATATAAAAATTAGCCAGGCATGGTGGTGCATGCCTGTAATCCCAGCTACTCAGGAGGCTGAGGAAGGAGAATCGCTTGAACCTGGGAGGCGGAGGCTGCAATGAGCTAAGATCGCGCCACTGCACTCTAGCCTGAGAAACAGAGCGAGCCTCCATCTCAAAAAAAAAAAAAAAAAAAAAAAAAGAACTCCTAAAGGTAAATAAGAAACAGAGATAACCAAAATAGATAAATGCACAACTGACCTGAATAGACAGTTCATAAAAGAGGATACCCAGATGGCCAAAAAATATATGAAAAGGTGCTCAGCATTGTTGGGAAAATGCAATTAAAGCCATAGGTGAAACCATTTTACTCCAGCCCAATTATCTGCCTTGAAAAAGGCAAAACAGTGCAAATATCTTACCAGTAAGTGCAGAATAAAAAAAAGAAAAAGGCAAAATAAACAAAAACAATTGTTGGTGGAGATGTGCAGTAACAGTAACTTTCATGTATCACTCAGCTGAATATACTGTCCATATACCCCATAATCCAGCAATCCGACCCTTGGGTATATACTCCAGAGAAATGAGTGCTTTAGTCTACAACAAGCAGGTGCAAGAATGCCCACAGTAGCACTATTCAGCATAGCCCAAACTGGAAATCTCCCATATGGTCATCAAAAGCAGACTGGTTACACAAACTGCAATATACTCACACCATGGAATACAGTACTACATAGCAAAAAGAAAGCATTCACTACAACTCCATGCAACAAGGAGTTGCATCCACATCACATAAACATAATGTTGAGCAGCAGAAGTTAGATACAAGTGTTCTTGGCTGGGTACAGTGGCTCACACCTGTAATCCCAGCACTGTGGGAGACCAAGGTGGGTGGATCACCTGAGGTCAGGCATTCGAGACCAGCCTTGCCAACATGGTGAAATCCTTCCTCTACTAAAATATAAAAAATTAGCAGGGCATGGTAGTGCATGCCCGTAATCCCAGCTACTCTGGAGGCTGAGGCAGGAGAATTGCTTGAACCCGGGAAGCGGAGGTTGCAGTGAGCCAAGATCATGCCATTGCACTCCAGCCTGGGTGACAGAGCAAGACTGTCTCAAAACAAAACAAAACAAAAAAACACAAGTGTTCTTTTGTACTTCATCCACTGTATTAAGTACAAAAGCAGGCAAAACTAATGCATAACTTCCTAGAAGTTAGGAAACTAATGCATAACTTCCTAGAAGTTAGGAAATTAGTTATCGATGGTGGAGAGGGAAGGGTGGTATTAGAAGGGGGCATGGTAATGCTCTGGTGAGTTGGTAATGTTGTTTCTTGATGTGAGTGCTGATTATGTATGCTCAGTTTATGAAAATTTATCAAGTTGTACTTATTATATACATCTTTTCTGAGTGTACCTGACATTTCAAACAAAAGTTTGTTTTTTTCATGACACAGCCTCAGCAGGCCCTGAAAACATGTGCTCAAAAGGTGTTTTTGGCTGGGCCCATGCCTGTAACCCCAGTACTTTGGGAGGCAGAGGCAGGTGGATCACTTGAGGTCAGGAGTTCGAGATCAGCCTGGCTAACTTGGTGAAACCCCATCTCTACCAAAAAATTTAAAAATTGGCCAGGTGTGATGGTGTGCACCTATAGTCCCAGCTACTCAGGAGGCTGAGGCACGAGAATCACTTGAGCCTGAGAGGCGGAGTTTGCCATGAGCTGAGATCGCACCACTACGCTCCAGCCTGGGAGAGAGAATGAGGCCCTGTCTCAAGGGAAAAAAAAAAAGGTGTTTTTGCTTCTGTTTTTCTAATTAGGTATAGTGCCCTGGAAGAAGCCTGTGCATGTACAGGGCCCTGAAACTTAAGCTTCATGAGGTTCATAACAAATCTTCCTTTGGCTCCGCCAGACACATCATCTAAGTAAAAAGCAGTTTATAACTATCTCAGCCTAGAGCTAAAGAAATCTTACAAAGAAATCATAAGCACTTTTTCGCCACTAAATATACACTAAATTTTCCAGGAATGTAACTATTATTTTAAAAAGGACAAGATTATACTTTGTTTTGTGTAGAACTTTATGAAGATTTATTCACTATCTTGGAAAATCATACCACCAATGGTGTTGCTACATATCTGAGTCACCACCATGATACATCTGTATTGGCCTCTATTTATAGGTGTCATACTCACAAAGATAAAGCCATGTGTACCCACAAGAACCTGATGGCTCTGGTTTCCAATGTGCTGTAAGCATTTACATTTGTCTTCTGAGAATTTACACACAGAAATACATATTTTATTACCATAACATTCCTTTTTTTTTCTCCCTTCATATTACAGTTAAGACTTTGTAGACATGTCAGTAGATTTTGTCTTGGAATTTTATTTCAGGATATTAAAGGTGGTCATAGGGTCTGACAGGGTTGAGAACTAGTTACACACCATCAGTCTATTGTAAGAACTGTAAAGAGAATTCTAATTCCTAAACTTGGTAACTGTTCCTTTATACCACTCACCTCATCAAAATCACAAGTTGAATGATTATCTTATCTAAAATGTAAAAGAATGAACAAAAGAAACAAACAAAAACCCAGCTGTCATTTTCAAGAGTAATTATAGAAGTATATCTATCATAAATTTGATCTGGACATAATGAGCAGAGTGAGAGAGAAACAGGAGTTCAAACTACAAGCTCTAACTGAGTCCTTTGCCTTTTAAAACAGTAAGATCCAGTTTGGCAATCTCGAGCAAAGGGCTCCATTATTTTTCTGTTCTCTTTCAAAAATAGCTCCACCTTCAAGATTACACAAATTAGATCATTCTGCAGCAGGATTCCTCCTTAAAGAGAAGCTCCTAGGAAGCGCAGACAGGCTGTCTGATACAGCAAACCAGTCATTTTAAAAAGGGAAAAACTCTTATAGTTATGTTAGAAAAAGAAAATAATATTAAAAAAGGAAAAACCATGATGTTTTGGACTCTTCTACTTTGCTGGGTTAACAACAAAAGCTATGGGGCTACAGTTATTAATGGCTTCTGCAATCTCCCTCTTTGGACAACATCAAATAAGTAAGGATTGCAGAGGGGACATCTGACAGAGCAAACACAGCAGCAGAAAATCTGGCATGTTGAGACTCAGCCCCTCCCACAGCAGCACTGTGGCCTAAAGCATAATTCATCCAGGTTTTTAAAGCAATCAAGTGCCAACCTATGGATTATTCCATCACCCAGTAAATTCCCAAGAAATTTTATTTCCAATTAATTATAAATGGCCAAAGTGGAAACAAAAAAACTCCCTCAAGGGCTGTGTTACACAGATCTCATTCTCAAAGAAAGTCACTAAGATAAAAGGATGACAATAATTATTTTAACAGAAAACAGATACAAAGTTAAATGAAATATTGGTGTCATCCTTGAATCCTTTTGTTCTGTCATACGTCAAATCTGATCATAAGCAAACTCTTTAGGTTTGACATATGCTCAGACTCCCTCCACTTTCTCATCTCTACCTCCACCACCTTGGTCCAAGCCAGCATCAGCTCCCACCTAGATGATCACAGCAGCCCCCACCAACCGGACTCCCTGATTTCACCCCAGCCTTTCTTTACAGACCACACACAGTGGTCAGTGGCTCTTTTAGGGTGGAAGTGATCATCACGCCTCTTCGCTGGCTCAAAAGCCCAATGACTTCTCATCTCACTCAAGGTCAAAGCCAGAGTCCTACAGATCTGGCCTGTGAGACCTTCCCCCTTTTACCTCTTTGACTTTATCTATTACTCTCTCTCTCTAATTCACCTGGCTCCAGCCACATTGACCTCCTGGATCCTCTGGAACCTGCAATACTTGTTGTTCCCTCTACTGGGAGGCCTCATCCCATAAAATTTGCCCAGCCTGCCTAAATGTATGTTCCATGTGGCTGGCTCGCCTTCTGAGGTCTCTCTAGACCACCTTGTTTAAAACCATGACCTCCTTCCTCTGCCCACTTATCCTCATTTATTTTTTCTTGTCCAGCACACCCTAATATTTGCTCACTCACTTGTTACTGCCTGCTGCCCACCCTGGCCCCAGAAGGTAAGCTCCACAAGAGCTGGAATTTCTGTCTGTTTTGTTCACTGCTCTGTCCTCAGTATCCAAGCAGTGACTGGTCTATAATGTATGCTTAATAAGTATCTTTTGACTAAATGAGGAAACAGTAGAGGTATGTGCAGGAAGTTACAAAGACTTATCCAAACCCACATGGTGGGGTAAAGCCAAGTGAGAAATGAAACTTTAATGTTAAAACATTTCTGGCACATGGTTTTAAAGAGACTTATAGCAATTTGCTGACTTTTTTCCTCCACATTTATTATAATTGGCAGAAATATCTAAATGACAAAAAAATAGAGCCACAGTCCTAAACAGTCATTTCTTCTATAACTGTCCTCTTAAGTGGATTTAAATACAATGAAGCCTCTCCACACTTGATACAAGGCATTCATTTATCAGTGTGGCTGCCTTAGAACAAGGTCCTTCTGGAACCTAAGTAAATATATCACTTGGCCTAAGTCCAAAGCATACCAAACCAACCTTCTGCCAAATCTTAGATTTAGAAGACCATGTCCCATTTTCAGTCCAGCTTGCTTCCCCAGTGAGATACTTTCCTTTTTCTCCACAAAGGGAAAAGTCAACCAAAGGGACTAACGGCCAATGTTTAATAATTACAGCCATTCTTTTTACATTTTTTTAAAAGGAGAGACAAGACTATCTACAAGTAATAAAAACAAAACCATAATGATATTACATGCATTTAATGAACAATTCTACCCACTAACAGCAAGGGCATAAACAATTTATCGCACATCTTGGTGGCAGAGAGGAAATACAATTAAATCCATTAATAGCCACAAGACTCTCTATGTTCCCAGAGGACCTTGGTTTCCAGAGTTGCTTATTCATTTTCATCCACAGCAAAACAGTGCATAGGAGAGATGACAGAATGTTGTGAACTACTTTCCACATATTTTAACTCTGAGGACATAATTTTATTAAACAATGGACTTAAGGCGTATTACACTGCCCCATTCCATCGCCTGTGATTGAAAGCACCAAATAAAAACCTGCTTGTGAAGACAACGTAAAAGGTGGCTAATATGACAGCGACTGCAGTACAAATATCACACCATCATATTCAGAGTTTCGCTGACACTCCTCTAAGATGTTAAGGATCTATGTTCTATGAATATAGATGCTCAAACATTTTATTTCATTTTTTGAGACGGAATTTTTGCTCTTGTTGCCCAGGCTGGGAGTGCAGTGGCACAATCTTGGCTCCCTGCAACCTCTGCCTCCCAGGTTCAAGCAATTCTCCTGCCTCAGCCTCCCGAGTATCTGGGATTACAGGCACCAGTCACCACACCTGGCTAATTTTTTTTGTATTTTTAGTAGAAGAAGGATTTCACCATGTTGGCCAGGCTGGTCTTGAACTCCTGACCTAAGGTAATCCACCCACCTCGGCGTCCCAAAGTGCTGGGATTACAGGCACAAGCCCCAGCGCCCGGCCTGATGCTCAAACATTTTACAAACATTTTATCTATCATAACAAATGAGGTTAAAAAAAAAAAAAAAAGGCGGCCAGAGATGGTGGCTCATGCCTGTTATCCCAACACTTTGGGAAGCTGAGGTTGCTTGAGTCCAGGGCAACATGGCAAAACCTCATCTTTACAAAAAATTAAAAATTTAGCCAGATGTGGTGCACCTGTACTTGGAAGACTGAGGTCAGAGGATCAGTTTAGTTTGGGAGTTCGAGGCTACAGTGAACTATGACTGCACCACTGTACTTCAGGCTGGGGGACAGAGTAAGACTGCCTCAAAAAAGAAAAAAAAAAGAAAGAAAGAAACCAGTTGTGCCCTATGTACCAGTCTACACTCTTCATTAAGCCCTGATATTTACCATGAGAAGCCATTCATCATTAAGATCCAGATTCAAGGAAATGTTAATCTGTGTTTTATATATTCTTTAAAAAGAACCAGAAACTAGTAAATATAATTGTAGATTTCCAATCAAAATGAAAAAATAAAGTCCTGAGGCTTATTAAAGTTGAAAATGAACATACACCCAAAGATCTACATGTTTCAGAAGAGACCACAAATGTATTATCATGTTCTTCCTGTAAAAGTAGAATGCAGTTTTTCTTTTTTTTGATGAAGTCTCACTCTGTTGCCCAGGTTGGAGTACAATAGCACGATCTTGGCTCACTGCAACCTCTGCCTCCCGGGTTCAAGCAAGTCTCCTGCCTCAGCCTCCAAGTAGCTGGGATTACAGGTGCCTGAAACTGTGTCCGGCTAATTTTTGCATTTTTAGTAGAGACTAAAAACTCTGAGGACATAATTTTATTAAACAATAGACTAAAAATGTGTTTCACCATCTTGGCCAGGCTGGGGTCTTGAACTCCTGATCTCGTGATCCACCTGTCTTGGCCTCCCAAAGTGCTGAGATTACAGGCATGAGCCACTGTGCCCAACCAGAATGTAATTCTTCTACAGTTTGACACATAAAAAGGAAAACTTAAAAAGACAAGAGAAAAAAAAAAATCAACTACATTTAAACCCTCATTTTCCTAGGAGTTGCTCAGTTTTCATTGATGGTAAGTGGCAAGCTATAAACCGGTTCAGTTGCTCTTCTGGCTGCCAAACCAGGGCTAAAGAAGTCAGCAGGTAAAATAGGGAAGCTGTCAAGTCAAGCTGGCTCAAAACAAAGCTGTGGTTTGCAGGCGGGGCCTGCACCAACTCTTCCGTTCATATAAGCTGGCAGGATGTAGAAACAGGATCCTGACCCAGCCACTGCTTCAGAGAACCAAAATATTTTGCTTTGACTTCGTAGTCTAATAAGTCTGGAGTTTGGCAGGATATATACCTAAGGTGAACCCAAGAACTTGTGATGGTCCCACTGAGGAAATCTGAATATTACCCTAATTCTGGAAAGAAAGTATGTTTACTCAATGAGTTCATGTCCTTTGTAGGGACATGGATGAACCTGGAAATCATAATTCTCAGCAAACTGACACAAGAACAGAAAATCAAACACTGCATGTTCTCACTCATAGGCGGGTGTTGAACAATGAGAACACATGGACACAGGGAGGGGAGCATCACACACTAGGGTCTTTGGGGGGGAAATAAAGGAGCGACAGTGGGGAGTGGGGAGTTGGGGAGGGATAACATGGGGAGAAATGCCAGATATATGTGATGGGGAGGAAGGCAGCAAACCACGCTGCCACATGTGTATCTATGCAACAATCTTACATGTTCTCCACATGTACCCCAAAACCTAAAATGCAATAAAAAATATATATATTAAAAAAAAAGTATGTTTGCTTTGTTTTGGTTGAGAGGGGGCATGGAAGACAGAGAAATTAGGTTGACAAGAAAAACAGCAACAGTAATAGCTAATATTAAATGCTTTCTATGTTGCCACACATACAATTAACATATATTAACCTGATTTAATTCTGACGATAATCCTGTGAGATAGAGACTTTTTTTTTTTGAGACAGGGTCTCGCTCTGTCACTCAGGCTGGAGTGCAGTGATGCAACACAGCTCACTGCATTCTCAACTTTCTGAGCTCAAGCAATCCTCCAGACTCAGCTTCCAAAGTAGCTGGAATCATAGGCATGTGCCACCAAGCCCAGCTAATTTTTTTCTATTTTTTTGTACAGACGGGGTCTCCCTATGTTGCCCAGGCCGGTTTTAAACTCTTGGCTCAAGCAATCCTTCCACCTGAGCCTCCCAAATTGTTGGGGTTATAAATGTGAGCCACCACATCTAGCAGGGACAATTATTACGCCCATTTACAGATGGAAAAAAAAAATGAAGCATAATAGAGGTTAAAAACTTGTCCAGAGTCACTCAAATAGTCAAATCTGACCTGACTGGCTCCAGAACCCACACTCACAGCCACTACGCCACATAGCCTCTCACCGTCTATGATGGAAATTGAGCAGCGTTCTGTAATTCCAACTGGCAAAGAATAAGACATGAAATATTATTGGTCAACTATGAGAACCAGACAGGGTTTAGGGGACCAAGTTTAAACACAGAAACAGCTCTGGTGTCCGGCTCCCATGAGTCATGAGACAAATACCAGCCCTACCCAATTATAAACTGTGTATTCTTAAAAAAATGCCTTCACCTCACAGGGCCTCAATTTTCTCTTCTGAGAAAAGGGATCTTAGCACCTGCCTCTGGAGGTTTTGAGGCACACAGGAAATGCCCAGGTCATCAGCTTCACTGCAATGAACATCAGCTCAACTGTCACCTTACCAGAGGCCCTCCCTGACTAGGACAGCCTTTCCCCCAATGCTCAGTTCCCTACCATACTTTTCTTTGTGACCCTACTTGCTATCTAACCATTTATCACAGATATAATGATGTAACTGTTTCTCATCTGTCACCCCACCAGAGAACATACACTTTTGGAGAGAATGGGCTTTGTCAGCCTGTCTGCTGCTGCTTCTCCAGAGCCTAGATCAGTGCTTGGCGCACAGAAATACTCCGTAAATATTTGGTGAATAAATGAATTGTGTATAACAGATAGTCATTCAATAAACATTATAAACACAGTATAGGAAAATCGGTGTCACTGATTTGACAAATATATTTATTGAGCATCTATAACATAACTAACTAAAGGAACGAGATTATTTCTGGTAATGGCGAGCAGTTGTGAAACAGCTTTATAAAATCCCAGAAGAGGTTGAGCAGGTGAGGACAGCCTTCCAAAGTGGCAGGTCTGCGAAGAGCTGAAGGACACCCAGTAGCCAGTCTCAGTGATCCAAGGATCCAGGGAAACAGCATCAGAGGTAGAGGGAACAGCAAGTGCAAAAGCACTTGGATCATGGAGACTGGCTCCTGGGTATCATTCAGCTCTTCGCAGACCTGCCACCTTGGAAGGCTGTCCTTACCTGCTCAACCCCTTCTGGGAGTTTATAAAGCTGCTTCACAACTGCTTGCCATTACCAGAAATAATCTTGTACTTTTAGTTAGTTACTTTATAAATGCTCAATGAATAAGTGCAAAAGCCCTAAGGTGGGTGTGACCCACCACCTGGCAGCAAGGGGAGAATGCAGAGGTGAGGTTGAAGACATGGGAAGGGGTTTCTGACATGTTTAGCATCTCCTGAGGCAATGAAAGGGGATCTTTTATAAGTATGATGGAAAGTTATTGGATGGTGTCTCTTACCTTCACCCACTAGAATGCAGCCTTCATGAGATCAAGGATTTTGTTTGTGGCACACACCAGCTGGTCTATAAGCTTTTGCTGAATGAATGAACTGGAAGATTATAGAGGGGGTGTGAAAGTTCTGATTTTCATTTCACTCTAAACTGCCACTAGGGGTTACTTTCTGGGAAAGATAGGGTGGCACAGGTTGGGAGGGATTACAATGTAGTGTGTTTCAGAGGTACCGTAAAACAGAAAAACAGAAGGGAAAAGCTGCTCCCTAAACTCTGAAGCCATTAGGCATTTGTAAATAAGAGGCAGGAAAAGATTAGTGAGAAGGGATCAGTAAATGATGACTGATGCCCCTAGCCTTTGTGTGTTCTAAACATTTTTTTTACCCAAACATTTTTTTTAACCCAGACCTTTACCCAGCAATAAACTATTAAAATAAAAAAACTGCTATAAAGAATGTCTCACCTACCAAGAGGAACAAAAGAAAACTCACAAACATTTACAGAAGTGCACATACACACATACAAACACAATGTTTCAGAAAACAACTGAAAAGAGGCTGGTATGGTGGCTCATGCCAATAATCCCAGGACTTTGGGAGGCTGAGGTGGGCTGGAGGTCAGGAGTTCGAGACCAGCGTGGCCATCATGGTGAAATCCACTCTCTACTAAAAGTACAAAAATTAGTCAGGCTTGGTGGTATGCACCTATAATCCCAGCTACTTGGGAGGTGGAGGCAGGAGAATCACTTGAACCCGGGAGGCAGAGGTTGCAGTGAGCCGAGATCACGCCACTGCACTCCAGCCTGGGCAACAAAACAAGACTCTCTCAAAAAGAAAAGAAAAGAAAACAACTGAAAAGAAAAAGCACCATCCTATATCTAAGCACAATAACCAGTCTAGCCCAGCTGCAGTGGCTTATGCCTGTCATCCCAACACTATGGGAGGCGGAGGCAGGAGGATCTCTTGAGCCCAGGGGTTGGAGACCAGCCTGGGCAGCATAGTGGGACCCTGTCTCTGCAGAAAATTAAAAAGTTAGCAGGGCATGTTGGCATGTGCCTGTGGTCCCAGGTACTTGGGAGGCTAAGGCGGGAGGATCACTTGAACCCAGGGAGTTAGGCTACAGATCAAGCTGTGTTCATGCCACTGCACTCCAGCTTGGGCAACAGAGTGAGAGCCTGTCCCAGAAACAAAAACAAAATAACCAGTCTAAAATCCCTCAGAGACAATTAACACACCAGTCATACTCAAAATGTTAGCTGGAGGAAATCCTATTTACAACAAGGTTTTGAGAGTTATTTGAAGGAGTTACACAGACTACAAAGAAGGGAACAAGTGGCATAGTAGGGAACAAGTTTCAAGGTGTCACTCCTTTCACATCTACCTATATTTATATCAGGTCACTAAAAAGCATACACGGCAAATTACCCACAGTGCAATTTCTAACACGCATACAGTTCTAAAAAGTGTTTTTGCCAAAATGACTTGTGGGTAACACCATATTCACAAAACGAAAAGTACTGAAAGTGCTGAAAGGATGAAGGCAACCCAGGTTTATCTGGGAGTTGACACAGATCATTACTCACAAGGAGAAAAGAGGAAGAACAATATTTGAGATTCAGAAAAACTGTTGAAAGCTAGAACTAAACTCAAATATTCTAACCTTTGTTGTACCTTAAAAACCTTACAGTTGGCCAGGCACGGTGGCTCACATCCGTAATCCCTGCACTTTGGGAGGCTAAGACAGGCAAATCACCTGAGGTCAGGAGTTCGATACCAGCCTGGCCAACATGGGGAAACCCTGTCTCTACTAAAAATACAAAATTAGCCAGGCGTGGTGGTGTACACCTGTAATCCCAGCTACTTGGGAGGCTGAGGCAGGAGAACTGCTTGAACCTGGGAGGCAGAGGTTGCAGTGAGCCAAGACCATGCCATTGCACTCGAGTCTGGGTGACAAGAGCAAAACTCTGACTCAAAACAAACAAACAACAACAACAACAAACTTGCCAGGTACGGTGGCGCACGTCTATAATCCTAGCACTTTGGAGGCTGAGGCAGGAGAATTACCTGAGCACAGGAGTTCACGACCAGCCTGGGCAACACAGTGAAACCCCATTTCTACTAAAAAAAAAAAATACAAAAAATTAGCCAGGTGTGGTGGCGTGCACCTGTAGTCCCAGCTACTCAGGAGGCTGAGGCAAGAGAATTGCTTGAACCTGGGAGGCGGAGGTTGCAGTGAGCCAAGATCTCACCACTGCACTCTAGCCTGGGCAACAGAGCGAGACTGTCTCCAAAAAAAAAAACCAACCAACCAAACAAACAAACAAAAAAAACACCTTACAGTCTAAAAGGATCTGCAAAAAAATTAAATAAACAAACCTGCCATCAACACTATTATATCATCTATGCCTCACCATCTACCTCAACACAAGGAAAGTAATGGTTTAGAACATTCTCCATTCAACCATTTTTGTTTGAGACAGGGCCTTGCTCTGTCGCCCAGGCTAGAGTGCAGGGGTGAGATCATGGCTCACTGAAGCCTCGACCTCCTGAGCTCAAGCGCTCCTCCTACCTTAGCCTCCTGAGTAGCTGGGACCACAGGTGCACACCACCACACCTGGCTAATTTTGATTATTTTTTCTGGAGACAGGGTTGCCATGTTATCCAGGCTGGTCTGGAACTCCTGTAGTCAAGTGATCCTCCCGCCTCAGCCTCCCAAAGTGCTGAGTGGACAGGCATGAGCCACCATGTCCAGCCTTGAAATGTTTTAACAAACTATTTTCTATAAGTTTTCCAGATGTGTTTCATTGGGTAGTTGCCTGTCTGAGTTTCCCAAGGCCAAGAGGCAGGGTACAGGTCTGCCAAAGTGGTGATTCCTGAGCTGTGACCAAAGCCATGGTTTTTAATGAGGTAAAGGGGAACACAGGTCCAGTCAACTGCCCTGTGAACGTCTATAAGGGGTAACACTCTAGAGCTGGTGCATATCTTGGTCTCTAAACCTTTGGAAGGTAGTTATTCCTCCATCTAGGCCCACAGAGAAGACCCTAACAGTGCTCACCAACCTAGAGCCTGCCCAGCTTGTTCAATGGCCCTCTGAAAGAAGTTCTAAGGCCAACTCCAAACTCTGACTTTCCTCAAGAGCCCTCGATATCACTCCAAACCCTATGCTGGAAGAAGACCAACACTGGCAAATCATTCCTACAGAGCTACCCTAGATTCCCACAGAATTTCTGGAATGTGACAACATGGGTGCAAGCCAGGCCAACACCAAATTTCAGCGTATACACCATGTAGATGCATGCTGGCATCTACAGCAGTATCTTCAAGTCCAGGCCAGTCCAGATGCACTGGCTCATGCCTATAATCCCAGCACTTTGGGAGGCCAAGGTGGGTGGAACACTTGAGGTCAGAGGTTCGAAACCAGCCTGGCCAACAGGGTGAAAACCCCATCTCTACTAAAAATATAAAAATTAGCTGGGTGTGGTGGCACGCACCTGTAGTCCCAGCTACTCAGGAAGCCGAGGCACAAGAATCCCGGCAGTTGGACGTTGCAGTGAGCCGAGATCATGCCACTGCACTCCAGCCTGGGTGGCAAGGCTTAGTCTCAAAAAAAAAAAAAAAAAAAGTCCAGGTCCAAATTGGACAAGCCTCCTGAGGTGAGGTAGTGAAAAGACACAGCCCAAACATTTTCTGACTTGCATCACCCTCATGCCAGCACCAACAACAACAGTGACAACTTACTGGCTTGGCTAAGAAACTGAAAAACTAGTTTAGAAAGAAATCACATAACTGCTAATGTGTCCAAAAGATCTGTAAATCAATACATGTAAAATGGACTCTGTGAAAGTCATTATCTTTCTAATTCAAGGAATCTGAGCTTCCACAGGGACGATGGATACTATTACCGATAGAGAGGATATTCTATTACAACACTCACAATGTGAAATTCAAATCTTCTAAGGTACAAACATGCTTTTAAGACTTTTAATGGTAGAGCAGTAACAGAAATTTCACCAGGTCTCTCTTATTTGATTAATTACATTTACTTTATACCTATAATTTAAGGAGTGCTTTCTCCCTTGCTTCCATAGATCCTGTTTTATATTTATTTCATCTACATCTAAGAATGGAGGGTAAGTAAAAGTATTCCTACAATGATGAAAAAACTAAGCATGGGCTGGGCACAGTGGCTTACACCTGTATCCCAGTACTTTGGGAGACTGAGGCAGGAGGATCACTTGAGCCCAGGAGTTTGAGACCGGCCTGGGCAACAGAGAGAGATCCCATCTCTACAAAAAAATTTAAAATCAACCTGGCATGGTGGCATGT
Source organism: Plecturocebus donacophilus (assembly GCA_004027715.1). NCBI lineage: Eukaryota > Metazoa > Chordata > Mammalia > Primates > Pitheciidae > Plecturocebus > Plecturocebus donacophilus. The sequence goes on along the minus strand of PVKP010032578.1, from coordinate 11,690 downwards.
GCCTATGGACCCAGCTACTCGGGAGGCTGAGATGGAAGGAATGCTTGAGCTCAAGAGGTCTAGGCTACAATGAGGTGTGATTGTGCCACTGTGCTCCAACCTGAGTAACGGAGCGAGACCATGTCTCAAAAAACAACAACAACAACAAAAAAAAACAAAATAAAAGTAAACTGAGGCATGGAAGAGTTTGTCCCAGTATATAGTAAGGAGACAGAGTAGTATATCTTGGCTTGTCTAGTGCTTCTGTAGTTAAAGGGGCAATTGCCCCCAAGTGTTTTCCTGAAAGTAACACTTCTATTGCAGGCCAGTCATGCTGACTTGGCTATAGTAACCCCCTCTGGCTCTAACATTTTTGTCCATTAAGGCTTGACCTCAGCACCCACTTTTTAAAAAATGTGGCCTGGCCAGGTGCAGTGGCTCATGTCTGTAATCCCAGCACTCTGAGAGGCCGAGGCGGGCGGATCATCTGAGGTCAAATGTTCAAGGCCAGCCTGCAAACACAGCAAAACCTTGTCTCTACTAAAAAGACAAAAAAAAAATTAGCTGGGCATGGTGGCGCACACCTGTAGTCCCAGCTACTCGGGAAGGCTGAGGCAGGAGAATCACTTGAACCCAGGAAGCAGAGGTTGCAGTGAACCAAGATCACACCACTGCACTCCAGCCTGGGCGACAGAGGGAGACTCCATCTCAAAAAAAAAAAAAAAATGTAGTCTAAGGACAAACGTTATTGATAACTACTGAACTCCTTCTCTAAGTTCACATATACATAAGGGTATGCAAAGGGGCTTTGGATATAGTTTGCAAGTGATACAGCAGAGCACATTTCATCTCTTAATAATCACTTTTGGCCAGGCACGGTGATTCATACCTGTAATCTCAGCACTTTGGGAGGCTGAGGTGGGAGGATCACAAGGTCAGGAGTTCAAGACCAGCCTGGCCAAGATGGTGAAACCTCATCTCTACTAAAAATACACAAATTACCTGGGTGTGGTGGTAGGCACCTATAATCCCAGCTACTCAGGAGACTGAAGCAGAGAACTGCTTGAACCCAGGAGGTTGAGATTACAGTGAGCCGAGATCCTGCCACTGACTCCAGCCTGAGCAACAGAGCAAGACTCTGTCTCAAAAATAATAATAACTTTTATGCCACCGAAGAAATTTTGAATGCTTATAAAATTTAATAATTTTTTCTGTCTCTCCTACTTACAGCAACACAAAAAGAGAAAAGAACATCAGAGAAACCTCACCATACAAAGACTGAAGGGAAGGGATCAACAATGAGGCTCTAAAACCCTTCCTTTAACATCAAGCAGCATGTCACCTCGTCCCTATAACCCTGCACCACAGTTCATGCCATACTGGACCATAGTGGAGGAAGTACTACTTAGCATGGAGGGAAAACAACGCTAACTTCTAAAGCTTGAATTTCATAAAAGAGAAAGGTACTATAGCAGATCTACCTTCTTATAACAGCATCTTAAAAGCCAACTGCATTTCATAGTGATTACCTCTGGGAAGTGAGAAGATGGACGGACTGGGGGCCTTTGCCTTTGTGCTTTCCATCTTTCTATACTGCTCAAATTTCTAATCATGGACATGTATTAATCATTTTGTCTTTTAAAAAAAATGCTGGTAAAAGGCCGGGGACAACAGTTCACACCTGTAATCTCAGCACTTTGGAAGTCTGAGGTAGAAAGACAGCTTGAAGCAAGGAGTTCAAGACCAGCCTGGGCAACATAGTGAGACCCTGTCTTTACAAAAAAATTAGCCAGGTGTGGTGGCACATGCCTACAGTTCCGGTTACTTGGGAGGCTGAGGCTGGAGGATCACTGAGCTGGAGCGGGAGGCTGCAGTGAGCTATGATTGCTCACTGCAATCATATGACAGAGTTTTGCTCTCTTTGCCCAAGCTTGAGGGCAATAGTGCAATCTCGGCTCACTGCAACCTCCCTCTCCCCGGTTCAAGCAATTCTCTTGTCTCAGCCTCCCAAGTAGCTGGGACTATAGGCGCCCACCACTACGCCTAGCTAACTTTCCGTACTTAGTAGAGACAGGGTTTCACCATGTTGGTCAGGCCAGTCTTGAACTCCTGACCTTAGGTGATCCACCTGCCTCGGCCTCCCAAAGTGTTGGGATTACAGGCATGAGTCACCGCGCCTGGCCCAATTTCATTCTTTTAAAACCAGCCGTGGGGTAAGTTATTCATCTATAAAAGTTTTTCAAAAGTACTATGTATTCTGGGGGAATTTAATAGATGTTAAGAGCAGACACCTACCTGAGGAACAACTACAGTGCTCTTTATTTAAATATCTAATACAGGAAATGGTATTTTTTCCTTTTTTTTTTTTTTGAGACGGAGTCTTGCTCTGTCACCACTGCTGGAGTGTTGTAGCACGATCTCAGGTAACTGCAACTTCCGCCTCCCAGGTTTAGGCAATTCTCCTGCCTCAGCCTCCCAAGTAGCTGGGGCTACAGGCACCCACCACCACACTTGGCTAATTTTTGTATGTTTACTTAGTAGAGTTGAGGGGGTTCACAATATTGGCCAGACTAGTCTCGAACTCCTGACCTTGTGATTTGCCTGCCTCAGCCTCCCCAAGTCCTGGGATTATAGGCGTGAGCCACCACACCTGGCCAGGAAATGATATTTTTTTCAAAAGCAAATTATATTTTGAAAAGCAGCAGGACCTTCCTAATGCTGTACTGTTCAAGCCCCTCATATCTGCCCTAAGAGACCAAATCCCAGGACATTCTTATGCACACCTAACCTTAAATCCACAATCATGTTTACATTTCTAAAGGGCACATATCTCATATATTTGTGTCCCATTTGAGTTATATAAGACAAGAATATTAATCCCTAAACAGAGTGCTGCACGTCGCCAATATATTCTAAACAACATGAACAAGGACACCCAGGAGACCTCAAATTAACCAGATGACTCTAATAATTGGACAGACCAATGGCAGGCCATTTTCTCCCCACAGTGTGTTATTCCAGCCTGCAGCATGCTCAAAGAGCACACGTGTTCCACAAGAAGTGAGGAGGTACAAGAGTGATGGGTGGAAAACAAGGTCAGAGCAGGACAGTGGACAAGCTCAAGGGCTGGTCAGTAAATGTGACATAACCCCAGGCTTCCAGAAAGCAAAAACAAGCCCGCCTAAGCATTTCACAGCAAGTTAGCATAGTAATTATACATTTGATCAAGATGCCTGGCTGTGTCTTGGACTAATAATTTATTACATGGACTTTACAGTGACCAAGAGACCTAGGGGCAAACCAAACATCAACAGCAGTCAGTGATTTCATCTGTGTCCCTCTGTTGCAGTTCCTTGCCAGTCGGCTTGCACCTTTTCAACCTAAGCTGGAGAAGGCAGTTCTCCAAACATCACCAAACACAGGCATGGAAGTGAAGGAAAAATGTGCAAGGCTGGACCCATGTAGGAAGGGACACAGTGTTTCCATGCGTGAAAGAGATGGGTTAGAATACTTCAGCGATAGATGCGCCTGTACAGAAAGAAAGACGCCTGCTTAGAATCACGAAAGGAACACCATCACACATTCAATTCTCACTTGAGCTTGGTGTTGTGCTATGGATCTGGCCACAGCAAACTAAACTAATGTGGCTCCTGATTTCCTTAGAGGAAGGACAGAGAAAAAAAACAATGTGTAAATCTGTCAAGTGACACAGAAACACAGTGGAAGGAGCATGTGGAAACAATCTACCTTTGCCCAGTGAAGTCCCAGATCTATACCCTATGAGTGAACAGCAATCACACCCCTCCATATGAATACAACCTAAAGAAACTTCTGCACAAGAGCACTAGGAGTCCTGGGGGGGAAATGTATGCATTACTGCTGGTGTTAAACAGGAAACAACCTACATATTCATCAAGAGAATTATGGTATATTCATTATACAACAGAATACTACCCATCATGAAAATATTTAAACTACAGCTAACATACCACATGGATGATTCTCACAAACCTAATGCTGATTTTTTAAAAAAGAAAAAAACAATCAAGTCACAGAACACATACAGAATGACAGCATTTATACAAACTTCAAGAACATTCAGAACTACAAAAAATATTGTTTAGCGATGCATATATGTAGTAAAACTATTTTTTTTCTAAAAAGAGAAATGATAAACACGATTCAAAATACTGTCTACCTTTGTAGGGAGAGGGGAGGTGGTCAGGAAGGGGTACCCTGAGAGCTTCAACAGAAGTGATAATGCTCCTTAAGTTAATGTTCCTTAAACTGAGCAAAACAGTTAAGATGTACTCTCATCATTCCTATCTAGGGTATATATAAAATAATATTTTCCAGAATAAAAGTGGGGAAAGGAAAACAGTTGAGGGTGGAGGCCAGCAACACTCCCTAACTCTGACTTACACATCTGCCTGCCTAACAGTGAGGAGAGGGCCCAAGACTTAAAGGCAACAGAATCAACTCAGCTGTAAGGTGACAAAAAAGAACACCTCCAGGCACTTCTCTGGGCTTTCTGGGTGAAACCAGCTCCACACGCTGTCTTATTCAAGTGGTAAACTGTAAGACACAGCACACTGTCCACAAAGTTGGAGACAGACTGCCTTGCCAATACAGAAACAGAAAATATCCCCAAACTCAGGCCTATTTTGCCAATGGAAGGAAAGTCCCCAGATGGTTCCAACAGACAGAGGAATGGATTGAATTTAGGAACAAGGCAGTAATTTCATAGAGTCCTGCAGAGCTGGGAGATTCTGGGACCAGTTTTAGTGGGGGAGGGGAAGTAAAAATACCCTTGAAGACACATTAAGTAGGGCCCCAAAACTAAGAGCATAGCGCTTGGGACAGAACGTGTGTAACATGAAGTTCAAACGAACATGTGTGTCGAAGGCTAACGAGAAGCCCCTAGGGTGACTATATGAGCTTTACCTGCAAAAGGTGACAATCGAGTTTGGCACACGCTGAGTCTATTGGGAAACAATAATATCAAAACAGATCTATGCCACATCCATGTAATGTATGTACAGCCCCCGGCGCCGGCGAGGCAGGAGTGTAACTTACTCGGGGAAACTCCGGGCCAGGAAGGCCGGATTCGGTCAGCCCAACCGGAGAAAGCCCAGGGCCGAGGCCAAAAGGTCCCTCGGGGAGGACGGGAGGGTGGTCCCGGCCCTAGGCAGAAGGTGGGGCTGCCAGGAGAGGGCGGGACCCCGTGGCAGGAGTCCCGGGAGGCCTGGCTGGAGCCAGGCCCGCCTGCAGGACAGTCGGGGGGATGGAGGGCGGGGACCCCTTGGGCGCTGGAGCGGGGAGGACTGGGCCCCGCCGCACCCGCCCGCGCTCACCTGGGCACGCAGCTGGACGAGCTCCGGTCCACCTCCCAGGTGGCGTACAGGTTCATCTGCACCGGGGCGGGGGTGCGGCCTGGCCCGGGGCCGCCGGGAAGCGCGGAGCCCGAAGCCACCGCCACGGCCACGGAGGTGGATGTGGACGAGGACGAGGAGGAGGCAGCCGCCGCCGAAGTGGACGAGGACGACGAGGTGGCCTGGGCCAGCTTGGGGGGCGTTGGCTGCTGCGGCGGCGGCTGCTGCTGCTGCTGCTGCTGCGGCGGCGGCGGCTGCTGAGGGGACTGGGCGACCCCGGAGCCCCGCTGGCCGCTGCCGCCCCCGGCGCCTCCGGGACCACCGCCCGCCCCTCCGCGTTCCGCCATGGCCCCGCCAAGGGTGGGGGTGCGGGGTTTACGGAGACCGAGGCGACGCCGAGCGGGCTCCCAGGCTTTCCCCGCGGCGGTGACGGCGGCGGCGGGGGCTCGGCTGCCTCCTCAGCCCGCCTGCCCTAGCGCGAGCAGCCAGCGGGCTGCACGCACGCGCGGGGCGTCTGGGCGCGCTGGCCTCGCGCTCGCCCGCCGCTGCCTGTTGCGGCTCGCGCGGCCGACACGGGTGGGCGTGTCCGGGAGGGGGCGGGGAGCCTGGCCCGCGCGGCCCCACCCTGTGCCCAGGGGCCGAGCCGGGCGCGCTCGCGCCCTGCGTGCGGCGGCCCGTGCCCCTCGCTCCCGCGGAACGGGGGGGGGGGGCGTCGATGGCTGGCGCGCGCCCGCGGGCCAGGCCCTCAAATCCGCGGCCCGTCAGCCCCCGCTCCTCCCCTCCCCGCCCCCGCCCCCGCCCCCGCCGACTGTGGCCCCGTCAGCGGAAACTCGGCTTTTCCGGGACTCGGTCCCGGCAGGGAGGGGGTTGCTGCGGGAGGGCGCCTGGGCCCCTCTAGTCTGCGAAGCCTACGCGGGGGAACTTGCTCTTCGCCTACCGACCTGGCCCTGCTCTGCAGCGCCAGCAAACGAAGCAGTCGGCGGAGACCCGGGGCCCGCCGCCACCGCGGGTGTCTGTGATCTGGAAAGCTTCCGCCCTGAGAGCAGGCGGGGGCTCAAGAACCTGGAGTCCAGAAGGTTCTTCGCACGGGTGAATTCTCAAGCTATGCCGGGGCCCATCAGGACCCAAGCTTCCTCTTCTTTCCCTACAGCTCCCCTACCCCCAAAATCCTTCATTACAGAGTGCCAGTGCTTTGTTGCTTACCAAATTTCTGAAATTCCATTCCTCCTAAGGCCTAGCACAGCTGCAACGTCCTATCTGGATCACCCCCCCACCCAAACCATCTTGAACCCTCCAGCAAGTGAGCGCCTCGCTGGTGCACTTACACCAACAGTAGCACCACAGCAGCGCTGGACTCCCCTCCCCACAGGCTGGCAAATGCTCAAGAGAGCCAGTGGTCCAGCCTGCTCCAGTCTGTCAGAAAGGCTGTCCAGGACCAGGGGATTCGAACCTGAAGAAAGCAAGTCCCTCCATCCCACACACAAAACCCAAATCCCAGCGACTACTGTTGCTTGAACCCAAGGGCTCACCCGGACTCAAGACAATTTAGCTTTTAAGCTATGTTCTCGAACAGGTAAGGACTTGGACTTCTAGCCACAAGGTCAGTTGGGAAGGTCTGCCCTGGCCTACTTCCCAAACCCACTGTTACTTCTTCAGCCGTGCTAGGGCGCTAAGCTGGCTATTTTTATTCCCCAAGGACAAAGTAGTAAGGTCAAACCAGACCTACAGGTACATCCCCCAAGCCTTCCTACAAAGCAGGGCGGTGGTGAAACAGATCTCAGCCCGGGGTTGGCGTCACCACCAGTCAACTGCACCGTCTGATCCCAGTTCATGTTCGTGGTTACTGGGGCAGCTCAGTGATTGTAGAAAGAGGCTATTTTAGTCCTTTTGCAGAAGGGGCTAAAAGGAGATGAGGGAGGATCAGGAGTGTTACATATTCATCTCTTTCCTTGGGAAACAGCTTTATTTACAAAATAGGTCTAAAATAAGAACATGAAATGACAAGTCCTTGGGAATTGTGGGAGAGGTGGCTCTTGTGTGAAGCCCAGGCATCCAGACGGAGGACCGAAAGGAAGGCCAGCGTGAGGGGACCTAAAACTTGAACTCCTTATATTTCTTGCTGCCCCCACGGCTGTCCTGGGGCTGAGCTTTCCGTTTCTTTTGCTGTATGGGAGAAAGAGACATTACAACAGGTTGAGCCATCCCTGGGCCCCGAAAACAAGAGTGGGCAGCCTGACATAGACACAGAAGTCTGTGGGAAAGGTGCTGAATCTGGATTGTCTTCCAGATCCCTCTCAAACTTGGCTGAGCTCCTCCCTGTCATCGTCCCAAGAGGGCAGCCCACTGGAGGATTTCTAAGATTTCCAAATCTAAGGAAGTGCAGGGCAGCAAGCAAAGGCCACCCTCACTCTGACCACTAGGGGGCACCACGCCACTGAAAACGGCAGGCCAGGTCCCTGGCTCTCACTCAACCCAGCCCCATGGAAGCACCTACCTTCTGTTTGGCAGCATGCTCAGCCACCATGTCGCTGAAGTCCTCCTTCTCCACTTGAGCCTGCTGCTCCCGCACATGCTCCTCATACTTCTGGGTCATGGCCATAGGATCCAGCTCCAACTCTTCAGGCGCCAGGGCCACTTCCACACCTTGCAGCTCAGGAGCCGGGCCCTTCCGGCTCATAACCTGGAAAGGGGATCAGGGCTTTGTCATCTCCAAAGACAGTCACAGAGGCTCTAGCTTCCGCTGCCTTTCTCAGTCTCCAAAAGCAGTGTTCTTCAAGTACTCACCGTGGACATGTCATAAATGTGGGTTGATCCCATCATGGCTCCCCCAACAGTGGCTGTTCTCTTCTCTGGCAACACAGTGAACAGCTGAGGTGTCTCACTTCTGCAAAGGACAATGGGATCAGGCTCAAAAAGGAAGGGACAAAAGGGTCTTCAGAAGCAGAAACAAAAGAAACAGGTGGCACCATCACTGAGCGCCTTGGAGAGCTTCTGAGCTCCCCAGGGATGCAGCCTCCCCAGTTCATGGAGGCCCATGACAGAAAATAATTGGGTAGGGGGGAGGGTGGCACAGTACTGACTCCAGGGAACAGAGATGGAGCTAAGGGGCTCCCTGAACCAAGTTAGGGGATCACAAACCAGGACTCCCACACACATAGAAGGGTCAAAAGGTCAGAGAGGCTGAACCTTTCCAGGAGAACTTTGGTACAGAGAAGCTGGCAAGAGAGCAGGCCACAACAGTTCCCACCCAAAGAATGTCATGCCTGGAGTTCTAATGTACATAGTTCACACTTCCAGGCCTTCCAATGCAAGAGCCATCCACAGCCAGTTTCACCACCAATTTCAAGAATTACACTAGGAACAAGAGCAAATTTACCACTATCACGCCAGACCATGTCCCTCATCTCTACCTCTCCCACTGGAAGAAGTGACAATCTATTCTCCACACAGGAGCCAGAGTAAATGCCTTAAAATGGAAGTCGGGTCTTGTCAGACCTTTGCTTAAAACCCTCTGAGGCTTCTGATCATTATCTGAATAAAATCCAAACTCCTTACCATCACCTAAAGGGTTCATAGTCTGGTCCCTTATCCAAGCCCTCCTCACTATACCCTGTCCACAGTACCCTTCTTTTTCTTCTTTGAATATGCAAAGTTTGAGACTTCTGCTTCCTGACAAGGAGCAACAAGAATCAGATATGCCCTCCTGCCTGAAACAAACAAAAAATGGGCAAAATATATGAAACTGTGTTTTTTTTTTTGAGACAGAGTTTCGCTTTTGTTGCCCATGGAGTGCAATGGTGCAATCTTAGCTCACCGCAACCTCTAACTCCCAGGTTCAAGTGACTCTCCTGCCTCAGCCTCCCAAGTAGCTGGGATTACAAGTGTGTGTCACCATGCCCAGCCAATTTTTGTATTTTTAGTAGAGACAGGATTTCTCTATGTTGGTCAGGCTAGTCTCAAACTCCCAACCCCAGGTGATCGGCCCGCCTTGGCCTCCCAAAGTGCTGGGATTATAGGTGTGAGCCACCGCGCCTGGTGCAGTGGTTTTTAAGACACCAGACGTGGGGCAACACAACATAAGTGAGTCCTGTGAGACAGGAAACAAATGTGATGAGCCCTTCAACTGCCCCATGATGCTGCACTGAGAGTTTCCAGGCCACAGAACAAAGAAAGGAGACCCACAGACAGCCCAGAGGACTCCATGAGTTGGGAGGATGAAGGTAAAAGTCCAGGGAGATCAAGTCAGTAAGAGTTCAGAGGACGCGTACTGGAGAAAAGAGCAGAGAGAGAACTCAAGAGACCTACAGAAGGTCCTCAAGTATGCAGGGGGGTACTAAGCACACCTGCCTACCAAGGACACGGAAAGCAGCACCCAGAAGGATTCGTAACAGCACCCGCTGCTCACTCAGAACTGGGAATAGTGCAACACCCACTAGCCGGACAGAAAAACCTCCTGATTCACAGGATGGTGAGTACACAGGTACTTGTGCCTCACAGTGGGGAGGACTGCTTCAGTCTTGCCTCAGGAACCCCAAAAACAAGACCTGAAAAGATCAAACTATTTCCATATAACTATTTTTGGATGAGGCTGAAGAAAATGTATAAGAATACAAAAATATCATGGACCCAACAAGGTAAATTTCACAAAGCCTAGCATTCAATAAAAAATTACCAGGCACTGGACATGCCCGGTGGCTCATGCCTGTAATCCCAGCACTTTGGGAGGCTGAGGCAGGAGAATTGCTTGAGCCCAGAAGTTCAAGAGCAGCTTGGGCAACACAGTGAGAACCTGTCTCAAAAAAAAAAAAAAAAGAGAGAAAGAAAAAATGTCCAGACGTGCAAAAGAGTAGGAAAATAGAATTCATAACGAAGAAAATAATCAGCTAACGGCAATCAACCCAGAACTGGCACAGATATTAGAGTTAGCAGACAATACATTAAAATGTTGTTATAGCCAGGTGTGGTGGCTCATGCCTGCAATCCCAGCACTTTGGGAGGACGAGGCAGGCGGATCACCTGAGGTTAGGAGTTCAAGAACAGCCTGGTCAACATAGCAAAACTCTGTCTCTACTGAAAATACAAAAGAATTAGCCGGGTGTGGTGGCACATGCCTGTAGTCCCAGCTACTCACTGAGGCACAAGAATTGCTTGAACCTGGGAGGTGGAGGATGCAGTGAGCCGAGATTGCACCACTGCACTCCAGCCTGGGCAACAGGGCAAGACTCCATCTCAAAATAAAATTAAAATTACATTAAATTAATAAAATTAAATATTATCATAACTGCAATCCACATGTTCAAAAAGTTAAGAGAGAAAGAATAGATTTAAAAGACCTTAAATCAAACGTCTAGAAAGGAGAATTACATTGTTTGGAATTACTGTTGGATCAGAAATTACAGAAGAAAAAATAGTAAACTTGAACACATAGCAATAGAAATTTTCTAAAATGAAATACAAAGAGAGAAGAATTTCTTTAAAAATTAAGAGCATCAGTGAGCAGTGGGACAACTTCAAGAGACCTAATAGAGGAATAAATTTGAGTTCCCAAAGGAAAGAAGAGAAGGGAGCAGAGAAAATATTGGGAGAAATCATGATCAAAATTTTCCCCAAATTAATAAAAACTAAAAACGCAGATCTAAGATACTTAAAAAACCCCAAGCAAAGAAACATTCAGAAGCTACACCAAGGCACATTGTAGTCAAATTGTTAGAACTAGCGATACAATCTTAAAAATAGCCAAAAAAATGACACATTATGTACACAGGAACAAAGGGAAGAACGACAGCAGATTTCTCACCAGAAACAATGCAAGAAAGACGACACTGGAGCAACATCTTAAAAGTACTAAAAGAAGTCTGATTCATCTATAATCCCAACACTTTGGGAGACTGAGGCAGGCAAATCACTTGAGGTCAGGAGCTCAAGACCAGCCTGGACAACATGGCAAAATGCCATCCCTACTAAAAATATAAAAATTAGCTGGGTGTGGTGGCATGTGCATGTAATCCCTGCTACTTGGGAGGCTGAAGCAGGAGAATCACTTGAACTCAGGAGGCGGATGTTGCTGTGAGCCGAGATCACACTACGGCACTCCACCCTGAGCAACACAGCAAGACTCCCATCTCAAAAAAGAAAAAAAGGGCGGGGAGATCCAAGATGGCCGACTAGCAACAGCTCAGGAATGTAGCTCCCAGTGAAAGTGCAGAGAACCAGTGGACGCCGCACTTTCCGACGAATTTTTGTTGCCCACAGACTCCGAGACTCCCGGCAGAGAAGCCACACAGGTCGCCAGCGCGACTCTTTTGGCCCGCGCGGCTCTTTTGCCGGCGCCCGGCGCGG
>PVKP010032577.1:0-25801 GCA_004027715.1 Plecturocebus donacophilus | reverse complement strand
ATGAAATTCTAGGTTGAAAGTTCTTTTCTTTAAGGATGTTGAATGTTGGCCCCCACTCTCTTCTGGCTTGTAGGGTTTCTGCTGAGAGATCTGCTGTGAGTCTGATGGGCTTCCCTTTGTGGGTAACCCGAACCTTCTCTCTGGCTGCCCTTAGCATTTTCTCCTTCATTTCAACCCTGGTGAATCTGAGGATTATGTGTCTTGGGGTTGCTCTTCTTGAGGAATATCTTTATGGTGTTCTCTGTATTTCCTGGACTTGAATATTGGCCTGCCTTGCTAGGTTGGGGAAGTTTTCCTGGATAATATCCTGAAGAGTATTTTCCAGCTTGGATTCATTCTCTTCATCACATTCAGGTACACCTATCAAAAGTAGATTAGGTCTTTTCACATAGTCCCATATTTCTTGGAGACTTTGTTCATTCCGTTTTACCCTTTTTTCTGTCATCTTGCCTTCTCATTTTATTTCATTGAGTTGATCTTCGACCTCTGATATCCTTTCTTTTGCTTGGTCAATTCGGCTGTTGAAACTTGTGCATGCTCCGTGAATTTCTCGTGTTGTGTTTTTCAGCTCCATCAATTCACTTATATTCTTCTCTAAGTTGTCCATTCTCGTTAGCATTTCGTTAAATCTTCTTTCAACGTTCTTAGTTTCTTTGCATTGAGTTAGAACATGTTCTTTTAGTTCACAGAAATGTCTTATTATCCACCTTCTGAAGCCTGATTCTGTGAGTTCATCACACTCATCCTCCGTCAGGCCTTGTTCTCTTGCTGATGGGGAGCTGCGATCCCCTGTAGGAGGAGAGGCATTCTGATTTCAGGTGTTCTCAGCCCTTTTGCACTGGTTTCTTCCCATTTTTGTGGGTTTATCCACCTGTAGTTTTTGTAATTGCCGACTTTCAGATTGGGTCTCTGAGTGGACGTCCAGCTTGTTGGTTATGAAGTTTTCTCTGTTTCTTAGTTTTCCTTCGGGGGGCGCCCCTTCCCCACAGAGCTGGGCCTTCCCGGGTTCAGCTGTGCTTGCTCTCAGTCCTCAGCGCTTCCAATTGCTGTTCTCCTTGTGGGGATGGGACCAGCCGAGCCCGACTAAAAGGACACCCAGTCTCGCATACTCTGCACCGAGAAGTGCTGTGGTGGGGCGCCAGCAAAACAGCCGCGCCAGCCAAAAGAGTCACGCTGGCAACCCGTGTGGCTCCTTTCCTGGGAATCTCCCAGTTTGTGGGCATCAAAAATTCGTCTGCCATTGCGGCATCCACTCGCTCTCTGCGCTTTCACTGGGAGCTACAATCCCGAGCTGCTGCTACGCGGCCATCTTGGATCTCTCTCCGCCCGGTGATGAAGTTTTTCTGTTTCTTAGTTTTCCTTTGGCGGATGCCCGTTCCCCACAGAGCTGGACATTCCCGGGTTCGCTGTGCTTGCTGTGAAACTCTCAGTCCTCAACGCTTCCAACTGCTGTTTTCCTTGTGGGGATGGGACCAGCCGAGCCCATCCGTCCGTATACTCCGCACTGGGAAGTGCCACACTGGGGCACCGGCAAAACAGCCACGCCAGCCAAAAGAGTCACGCTGGTGACCCGTGTGGCTCCTCTGCCAGGAATCTCCCGGTCTGTGGACAACAAAAATTCATCGGAAAGTGTGGCGTCCACTCATTCTCTGCGCTTTCACTGGGAGCTACATTCCTGAGCTGTTGCTAATCGGCCATCTTGGATCTCTCTAATAGTATACTTTATCATCCAAATCTACATGGTTTTAAGAGTGAAAAGGGTACCATTGATGGTGCCATTGACTCCAGGGAAACATGCATAAGCTGGTCAATTCAGGTTAGGGAAAAGAAATAAGTCAATTCATTGGCAGAGATCCTCGGGAGGGCAGAGAAATAGGCATGGTCCAATCAGGCTGACATCTGCCCCCAGCTGCTTCCAGGGCTCATCTTCTACCCTCAGTATGAAAGGACAGATATGACAGATGTTGGCAACTGGTAATATATGAGAGGAAGAAAAAGTGGGGAATCTACAAGAATAGCGAAACTGCCTTTGCAAAAATTATGACAGTGAGAGAAATCTAACATAGAAAAGTTAGGACAGTGAAAGAAATCTGACCTAACTAACTCCATCTTGCTTCTAACCTCCAAGCATTCCTTTTTCATTCCTGGGAGTGTGCCAGGCTGTGGGAAGAATTTAGTTTAACCTTGAAATAAAGAAAATAACAGCTTCTTTCCAAAACTAACCCCCTCCTTACTGAATGACCAAAACTGCCTTTGTAAAACTAACAAATTAGCTACAAGGTTAGAACTATGGTTCAGGAGCCATGTAGCCAGAAGTCACAAGGTTTGTAACCTCCCCAATTGCTCTTATAGATAACATCACTATTGTAAAATTTAAGATTGGTGTTTGAGATCTTTTTTAGAGCCTGCATTCTGATGACCAGCTGGCACCACCTGGTTTGGTAAATTGGCTCAACTGGTCTTATGATACTACCTAAGAAGGAAAATATTAAGAAGACAGCTTCGACCCACTGTGATTTAACCTCTAAACCAACCAATCAGCATTTCCCATTCCCTAGCCCCCTGCCTGCTAAATTGTCCTTAAAAAAAAAAAACCCTAGTTTCCTAAATTTTCAGGGAGACAGCTTTGAGCAGCAAGTCCTATCCTTCCGTTTAGCTACCCTGTGGTAATTAAACTCTTTCTTTACTGCAATTCACTGTCTTGGTGAATTGGGGTTATCGGTTCAGTGGTCAAGAAGAACCTGTCAGGCAATTGGAATACCAAGACAGAATCCTCCAAACAGTGTTCCTGAGAAATGCTTCTCAGGAAGACCCTTGTTCCAGATGTTGAAACACTGTTCCATGGAGAAACACTGTAGTCTAGACCTCCTCTTGACAATCTTTAAATATGTGTTTGACAGTGGACATTTAAAACAAAAAACAAATGAATCTATGAACATCTTACTGGAGGCCCCTTTTACCAGTTGGCAAGAGCTGACAGTTAAATTTTTATTAATTCAGTGAGCCACAATTGTTAGTGGCTTGAAATCAACCATGGTGGGGCTGAGTACCACAGGATTCAGCAAACTCCTGCCTGCCTGCTTTTGTGTGGCTGCAAGGTAAGAATGGTTTTTACATTCTTAAATGATCTTAAAAATTTAGAAGATTTTTTGGGGGGATATGTTATATGACAAAATTATATGGACTTCAACTTTCAGATCCATAGATAACATTATATGGGAACACAGCCATGCTTATTCATTTAGGCATCGTCTGTGGCTGCTTTCACCTGCAACAGCAGTTGACTTGTACTTGCAACAAAGGCCATGTGACCTGGAAGCCTAGAATATTTACTATCTAGTTCTTTACAGAAAAAAATTTACCAACCTCTGATTTACACTGTGGAAACTAGCAAATACTGTAAATCAGGGCTTTGGGGGTAGGGGGTATTTACCAACACACCTGGAATAGAGCTTTTTTTTTTTTTTTTTTTTTTTTTTTGAGACGGAGTCTTGCTTCGTTGCCAGGCTGGAGTGCAGGGGTGTGATCTCTGCTGGCTACAACCTCCACCTCCTGGGTTCAAGCAATTTCCTGCCTCAGCCTCTCAAGTAGCTAAGACTACAGGCGTGCACCACCATGCCCAGCTAATTTTTTTTGTATATTTAGTAGAGACGGGGTTTCACCATTTTGGCCAGAATGGTCTCGATCTCTTGACCTTGTGATCCACCTGCCTCGGCCTCCCAAAGTGCTGGGATTACAGGCGTGAGGCATGCCCAGCCTCTTCTAAGAGTTCTAGCACAGGTGGTTAGGGAGATGTGAAAAGGATGACTTGGTTAGGGAACAAGGTAGCATCTGGCCTGGATCATGACCAGATGGAGCTGCTGGGGCGAGTGTTAAAAATTTTGGAACCATGCACAGATGTGATTATCAAGAAAGTGTGGGCTGAGGAGATCTGAGGGCAAAGCCGTGAGTGAGACCCAAGTTTGGGGAGTTTGGTTGAAGGTGAAATAAAACAGTACAAGGAAAACCAGGCTGTGGTCAGTGTGTGAGAAATATTCTAAGGAAGGATGAGAAAAACCATCCAACTGGGTGATTATGTCTTTTGTGTGTGCGTGATTTGAGCCAGATTTCAAGGCAACTAAGGAATGGTGAAGAGAGAGTCAACAAGCATGAAGTGAGACAGCTTAAAGGAGAAGGTAAGTTTTTTAAAAACAAAATAAATAGTATTTGATTATGGGAATATCTGACTTGGCCCGAAGTCTGAAAGGAAATAGGCAAATTGTTAACGAAAAGGAATACTTGAAGTAAGAGAGGTGAGACAGATGATGGAGCAGGTCTCAGGGAAAGTGGGGGCAAGATGAACCTCAGTGGTGGTGGAGGGGATGTTGGAAAGCAGATGCTTCTTCCTCTAAGACAGGGGAAGGGAGAGAAGGAAGGAAAGGCAACATAAGCAAAGCTGAAAGTGGAGAGGGCGGGAGTTGAGAATTTCTGCATTATCTTAAAGAAGTGACAGGCAAGTGATTTGTCGGGAGGGAAGATGTGAGAGTACAGCTTGGAGCTCCAAGGGAATGGAGAGGGGGGCAGTGGCAGATGTTGGTGAAATCCATGGAGAAACACTGTAGACCTCCTCTTGACAGTCTTTAAAAATGTGTTTGACAGTGGATATTTTTAAAAAACAAAAAAAAAAACCCAAATGAACCTATGAACATCCTACTGGAGCCCACTTTTACCAGTTGGCAAGAACTGACAGTTAAAATTTTATTAATTTAGTGAGCCACAATTATTAGTGGCTTGAAATCAACCATGGTGGGCTGGGTACCAGAGGGATCAGCAGACTCCTGCCTGCCTGCTTTTGTATGTGCATATGTGTGTGCACCCCGATATTGTGTTATCCATTCCAGAAACAAGCCTCGTTCTCAACTAACAGGGCAACTTTGTACATCCATATCTGAAATACCATCCTCCTTAGGGGAAAGAGAAGAGGACAGGAGGGATGCAACAAATGCTTGCTTATTTATTTTCAAAGAATGAAAAATGAAAGCTTTAGGGGAGTAAACTTACCTACCCATCATTCATAAAGTGATCAGTACCAGCCTGATCTCGGAAGCTGCAAAGATGGATAGACACAGTCTCCAGCCTCAGGAAGCTCACAGTCTAGCCCAAATTTGAATTCAAGCATTTGCTCAGGTCTTCAATGGTTTACCATAGAATTTAGCACTCTAGAGAAAAAAGCTATCGGCCGCACAAAGTACGCAAGAATAGCATTTGTAAATTCCTTGATGGCAAAGCTGGACATAGTGGCACATGGATCACCTAGACTGTATTTTTTAGACTGCCTTTTATTACATATTAAATAATGGCAAGTTAAATTTATTAGCTTGCGTTGTACCTCACCAAAGCTATTCTTAAAATATGCTGTTTATATAAATAATGCCATCTTTGTCTTTACTATACTGATCTTCTCCACTGTAAAACATTTTTCTGTGTGCTTCAGAAAAATATCATAGTAGAAAAGTTAATTGAAAATAGCCCTAAGAGTGAATCATGAATTAAGATTGGCTATAATCTGTCTTCTGGTTTTAAAAAAAAATGTATCTGGACCATTAAAAAACATATATAAATAAATAAAAATCTGTGCAAATATAGCCTCATCCTGCAAATATCTGACAAATAAGGGAAACACAAATATTAAGTTTCAAATATAAAATAAGAAGGAAGTGTAAAACATATACAATATTAGCCTGTAATAACAAGTAATTTCCAGTTAACCAAAGACCCACTCTCTTTTTTCCTCAATGAGGAAGCAAATATATTACCTATTTTTTAAGAAAGCGGTTTAGACATACCATAACTTGGAGGGGAGATACCCCTGTTTTAGGTGCACCATTGTGTATTATAATTTAAACCATGAGGTGTTCAAGTGGCAATTCTTCTGGATCTTTCCAGACCAAAATTAAACAACACAGTAGATACTGGTGAGATAACAAAATTGCTTTTAGTATTCATAATTTAGGTCCCTCTGGGGTGCAATTGCCAATGGGCAATTTTTTTTTTTTTTTTTTTTTTTTTGAGACAGTCTCACTCTGTCATCCAGACTGGAATATAATGGCACAATCATGGCTCACTGCAGCCTGGACTTCCTGGGCTCATGTGATCCTCCCACCTCAGCCTCCCAAGGAGCTGGGTCCACCACGCCTATCTAACTTATTATTATTATTGTTATTTGTAGAAACAAGGTTTCACCGTGTTGCCCAGGCTGGTCTCGAACTCCTGAACTCAAGTGATCCTCCCGCCTCAGCCTCCCAAAGTGCTGGGAATTATAGGCATGAGCCACCACACCTGGCCTGGCCAGGGATTTTTGATTTGTGTTCTAAAGTAGAAAGATCTAACTTGTGCCTATACCTGGATTGACATCTAGGTTAAAAATTATTATTATTAAATTATTATTTAATAACAGCTTCAGAAGTGACAAGTGCCCCAGCATTCCTTGCTCTGTTCTGAGTTAAAAGGCAGCCCCTCTATGTTTGTGTTTTTGCTGTAAAGGGATCTATCACCTATTTTGGTCAGCTGGCTTGTCAGTTTTACACTCACACGCGCACGCACACACACACACACATACATACACACACAGAAACAAATGAGCTCCCCACACTTCATTCATGTCAGAACCCAACAGCTTGAGTAGCACAAATATTCTGCAGTCACTCATGAAAAGAAATTTTTAATAATAAATATCTAACAATTAATGGGCTGGTAGCTGCAATTGTCTTCAGGGCATAATATCTAATTTCCTTGCAATGTTTCATATCCTTACTTTTCACGCTGCAACAGTCTATCATTAAAACCAAATGCAGGTTTCTATCACTTTTATTTATTTTTCAAATCAACTTATAAATCAGTGCCAGGCCTTGTTACAGATGAGTTCCAATAAATTATCGGCTGTAGACAAATTCTGAATGTTAAACACTTCCTTTCTCTTCCTCCTGCCCTGGGTCGCTGTCTGTCTCTTTCTGTCTATTGTTTTTTCTCCCTCCTGCTCTGAGAGGCGATGCTTCTCTACAGCCCTCTAGGCCTCCGTACCTCACTGGGCTGTGCTTTGGGTACAAGTAACAGAGAGGCCTTAGTACTTAATTATGTGCTATTTAAATAATGCAAAAAGACATTTATTTTTTCAGAGAAAAATATCAATAGAGGAGACAAGAGTAGCTTTACGGTCCTTGGGAAATTTACCTTTCTCAGTTCCAAAAGTGAAAGCACTCTTGTTAGAGATTTTTTTTACATCCTTCTAGCAGCCTGAGAAGGTATACCTGAAGTCTCTTCTTTTTTTCCTTGAGACAGAGTCTTGCTCTGTTGTCTAGGGTGAAGTGCAGTAGCATGATCTTGGCTCACTGCACCCTCCGCCTACTGGGTTCAAATGATTCTCCTGCCTCAGCCTCCCAAGTAGCTGGGACTACAGGTGTCTGGCTAATTTTTATACTTTTAATAGTGATGGGGTTTTGCCATGTTGCCCAGGCTGGTCTTGAACTCCTGACCTCAGGTTATCTGCCCATCTCGGCCTCCCAAAGTGCTGGGATTACAAGTATGAGCCACCACACCCAGCCATGAATTCTATCTTTTACATACATCAGTTTGTGAAGAAGCCCATCTGTCTTTGCCAAACTGCTTTTCACCTGTAAGGAGTCCTTTTGCATACCTTGACAGGCTCCTGTGGAGTCTCCTGGAAGGGTCTGTGGCCAAAGCTTCTGGCTTTCTGCTCCCACGGACAGGAACATACAGGAACATATAGAACATACAGGAGACATGAGACACCCTTCCCATAAGACTAAGAAACAAAGATTCTAAAGAGACACAGTCTGTTAGGATAACTCATGACTGTCTCATGCTTACTTAAACTCATCACACATTCACAAAGTCCATCTGAAATACTCATGTCTTCAGCTGCAAACTAAAAATAGTGCTTTAAGATCCTTCAAACAGCAAGACCTTTTGTTAACAGACATTTTTAAAGTTGCCTACCTTGTTTCATTGTCAGTAGACAATACAGTGCATTTTACTTTATTACCTACCTTGGCCATAATTTTGACTACTGGTTCATTGTACAGTAGATAAAACTATGTAGAGACTTCTTGAAATTGTTCAATTGACAAACTCAAGAAAATTCTCTAAAATGTCATCTGTAAAAATTTAAGTTCCAGTAGGATTCTGGAATGCACTTCTAATGTTCTGTTTTTCATTTTTTTATTTTAATTTTATTTTATTATTAGTTTTTTGAAACTAAATAACTACAGTAATGCATTAGAGGGAGTGGAAGGGATGAAACTAAGCCAGTAGAACCTGCCTTATGGACAGATAACAGAAATATATTTGAAGTCATTTAGAGCTACAACTGAAACTTGCAAACATAAATTGATGCCTTTAGATGATGCCTATAATTCCCAGAAGAAAATTTAATATAAAACCCTGGGGAGACCAAATACACAACTGCTTGAGAATTTAAGAACAAAATAAGATAATGATTAAGTTTAAGTGGTGTGGTAGACACTGTAAGTGCAACAAAAGTTCCTAGAAGGGAAATACCAGAGTTGGAACCACCATGGAAGAAATGTGGCTTGTTAGACTTTGAGCAAGGCATCTGGCTTAGGAGTAGGAGCAATGTATAATAACAGAAACAATAATAACAACAACAGGAACAAATTAGATTGGGAACTATGTCCCTACCATTTATACCAAGCTCCTTTAGAACCATAGCCCATGAGGTAGGCATTATCATTCTCCCCTACTTTACAGCTAGAACACCTGAATATTGGAGATGTCATGAATGATTGAGCTAGTCCTCAAACCCTGATCTGTCTGTCCACAAAAGGCCATAGCTTGGCCACTTGGCTGCAATGCCTATGGTATGTAGAGCATAGACTTTGCTGAAAGACAAAGCGAACTGTATCTATCAGCTCCTGAGTTTGTATCTCAGCTCCACCACTGCTGTGGGATTTGGGGGAAATTGCTAAATTCCCTTGAGTCCCCAGGGAATAACTTTTCTTGTCTCCATTTCAGATTCCCAGAGTTCCCTCTAAAATGGGGATGATAATATCTCCTTTATAACTTGATTTGAGGATTCGTTAATGTCATCTTTCTAAAGTCCTACCATGGAGCCTGTTACATTGGAGGCACACATGTACATGTACAATGACTCTTTCTAGAATAATTTGACAAGTGGATACGATTTGGTCATATAGTAGGTAGGGGAGGCTTTTCAGGTTGAGAACACATTATCAACTAAGGTATTAGTGATATATCTCTGTGCAGAGAGAGGATGGATACCTGCTAGAACTAGAATAGAGCTTAGAGAAACATGCAAAAGTCACAGGGCAGAATGAACTGACAGCAAAGAGAAATGAGGCTGAGAAGCTGAAAAAGAGGCAGAAACAAGATCGAGTTCACAGAATGTTGGGGAAGCCAAGAAGAAAGAGCGAGGTATTAGCCCATCATGGCTGCTGTAACAAAAAATATCAGTCAGTGTGGTTTAAACAACAGTTTCCACCGTTCTGGAGGCTGGAAGGCCCAGGATCAAGGTACAGCAGATTCGGTGTCTTGGGAGGGTTCTCTTCCTTGTTGTAGATGGTACCTTCTTGTTGCGTCCTCATGTAGAAGGGACAAGAAAGCCCTCTGGGGTCTCAAAATACAAATTTTGGATGGATACAGACCTTCAGTCTATAGCCAGATAGCTAAGATATCTGACTATCAGCAGAATCAAGCACCAGAGGAAGGAGAATGAAAATGAAGACAGAGAAGAGACCATCAAATTTGAAAGTGAGGAAGTCCATGGTGAACTTTCAGAGAAACTTCAAATTGGAGAGGCAGGCACTGCAAAGGTAGAATGCATTTAAGTATTCTAAGTAATTTTAAGAAAACCAGTTCATTGCTTGTTTCCAACTCCTGATAAAGAAACAGGAGTGGGAGCTTTTTCACCAGCCTTGGTCTGGGATGCTGGCTGATGTGCTCAGGTGGTGCCTGTATGCCATCTGGGCCCACAGCAAAGGCAGCAGGGAATTCTTGTCACCTGTGCAGGCCCTCTCAGGTACACAGAAAGAGCAGCTGCCTGAGTTTCCTGGTTACTATCCTGACCTTCTAATTTCAAAAGAGGACGTTCACCTGATTAATGTCTACAGTGAGGACCAAGAGCCAAGAACTCAGCATGCAGTGTCTCTTGGAGAAATAGGTTGCATATGTTCATCTTAAGTCCCAGAGACGGAAGCCAATTGTGTTTGATTAACTAACCCACTAAAACAGTCTGCAAATACAACCAGGAAGAAAACAATATTTTTAAGTTCCACCAGCAAAGAGATCTTGTGGCTTTATTTCCCTCAAGTGCATGACTTTCTTAATAGAACAGAAAAGCCAAAAACACCTAATTGCAGTTTAAAATAAGATACTTATTCAACCTTCCACCATGGGCCAGTTCCCCACAATGTGTGCAGGATACCCTGAAAAGTCATAGGGCTTTGCTACTTGGAGACTTCTGCCATGGTCGAAACAGGTTGCCAAAGCAGTACATCTGTGTCCACCATGCCTGGGAGAGTTGTGACTGCTGAGCAGCTGTGGTCCAGGGTGGTGCTGGCCATGTTTAAGGAGTTGCACCTTCCATTTTACTCATCCAACTTACTAAAAACATGGCTTTTCCATATTTTTGCCATTTGGTAATTAAGTGAGTAAACTTTCATCTTGCTTTGAGTTTGCAACACCAGGACTGGGAACCTGATGTCTGACTCACCTGACATCTTGAGGCTGAGGGCCGTGAAACTAAAATTAGGTCTACGAGCTGGTCGCTTAAAAATATTCAGCAACTCAGTCTCCACTTTACTAAGATAGAGATGCCTTCACCGGGGAAATCAGAAGGAGTAAATAATTATGTGCTCTTACATGGGCTAGGTAGGATAGAAAGTTATTTACTCTGAAATGACTCTCAAACTCTCTGTTGCACCCTTTAAATTCAATGTCAGAAGATTTCACATCTGGCTCCTAGTATACAGCCTTTACTCAGGAAAGCAAAAGACTCTAAAACTCTCCAAATCCCTCCGGCTCACTTCTGATGAGTCACATCACCAGGGAAGGCAAGGAGAATGTTACCCATTCTAGAGGGAAGGGGGAAGGAAGCAAATTACCAAATAAATACCTAGCAGCTCATTACTGCTCCACTGGCTCTTTCTAGGAGGCATTATTAAAAGAATAGCGGTTAACATTGATTCAGTTTCCAGTGTTTAATTTGAATATCAACAACATTCAATAAGAGTTTAACAGTTTATTGAACACCTACTATGTGCCATATTCTGACAAATATAGTCTCTGTCTTTATGAGGGAGCTTATTAATTGAGTAGATACTGTATGTCAGGCAAGGGAAAATGTGTTTAACCCTGGAGCCTTCTGTCTAATGCAGGAGACTGTAAATCAACTCATAATTACATAAATAGTAGTTGCATTTGTGTACAATGTTATGAAGGAAAATGACAGTTGACAATGAAAGTGCAACACACAGAGACTTTACCTTTTCTGCAGGTCTGATAAGGCTGATGAAGGACCATTTATGCTGAAACCCAAAGGAGTAGGAGCTAGAAGGGCAGCCACTTCTAAACAAGTGAACAGGGGGACAGTGGTATAAGATGATACACATAGGTCACATGGGGTCTTCTGGGCCATAGGAAAAACTCTGGGCATTGGGGGAAAGGGGAACGGCTTTAAGTAGAAGAGTATTTAATCGTTAGGTTTCTACAAGATCATTCCAGTTTCCAAGGGGAGGATGGAGTGGCGGGTGGGGGTTCCTACAACTTATGGAGATACAGTAGGGCTTTCTCAGTAGTTAGTCTAAGTGAGAGACAGTGGTGGGTGTGTAGGTTGACAGAAGTGAACAGGCTTGAAAAGTATTTTCAAAGTGAAATTGACAACACGTGGTGATGGATAGGCTGAGGGGAGATGAAGACGGCAGAGAATGACACCTTGAGTTCTGGAATGAGCAGCGGAGTAGATAGTGGTGGCATTCACCATGACAGTAATGATGAAGAGAAACAGGCTGGGGGGCAAGATCATGAGCTCCATTCTGAACCTGGTGAATTCTAAGAGGCTGTAAATGGAGGTGTGATGGTTAATACTGAGTGTCAACTTGATTGGATTGAAAGTCGCAAAATATTGTTCCTGGGTGTGTCAGTGAGAGTGTTGCCAAAGGAGATTAACAGGTGAGTCAGTGGACTAGGAGAGACAGACCCACCCTCTGTCTGGGTGGGCACCATCTAATCAGCTGCCGGTGTAGCTAGAATAAAGCAGGCAAGAGAAGATGGAGGGGCAGACTAGCTGAGTCTTCCAGCCTTCATCTTTCTCTTGCACTGGATGCTTCCGGCCCTCAAACATCAAACTCCAAGTTCTTCAGCTTTTGGATTCTTGGACTTACACCAGTGGTTTGCCAGGGGCTCTTGGGCCTTCCACAGACTGAAAGCTGCACTGTTGCCTTCCCTATTTTTGAGATTTTAAAACTCGAACTGATCCACCATTGGCTTCCTTGCTCCTCAGCTTGCAGACAGCCTATCATGGGCCTTTACTGTGTTATCATGTAAGTCAATTCTCGAATAAACTCCCTTTCATATCTACATATGTTCTATTCATTCTGCCGCTCTCGAGAACCCCGACTAATACAGAAGGTGTTGACTAGAGGTATGGATTAGAGTTTGATATGTGAGTGTGGAACTCATTGGAGAAGTCTGGGCTGAAGACATAGGAGGAGTCACCAGAGTGCATGTGATAACTGAACTCAATGTGTCACTGAGGAAGAGAAGATGGAGTGAAAAGATCATGGGACCAAGAGTGGAACCCAAGAACTCTGTATTGGGAGGTCGGATGGGATGAGGTGCTGGCAGCAGAACTCAGCAGGGGCAGGCAAGGAGGAAACAGAGAGAGATGCGGTGTCAGCAAAACCAGCGGGAAATGTTTCCAAAAGGTGGAAGTGGTCAAATGTGTCAAAGGCTACTTGGAAGTCATGTAAGGTGAACATACATTTTCATCTGGATTTCATAATGAGGGATCATTAGAACCTTGAGGAGGACTATTTCTATGGGAGTAGAAACAGAAATTATAAACAACTTTAAAAAATTTTATTATGGTGCTCGCTTCGGCAGCACGTATACTAAAATTGGAATGATACAGAGAAGATTAGCATGGCCCCTGCGCAAGGATGACACACAAATTTGTGAAGCGTTCCATAAAAAAAAAAAAAAAATTTATTATGAAAAAAGCCTATAAAAGTGAAAAAACAAATAGTACCATGAGCCATAACCCAGCTGAACTCAGATTCAGCCATTACCAACCTCTTGCCACACTCGCTTCTTCTATCCCTCTGTTGCTGTCTGTTCCTTCATTGCGCATTTTTTCTATTCGACCACTCACTCATTCTTTGCTTTACTCTCACATATTTGCCAGCATTGTTTGACTAGGGGCTGTGAGGATTTGCACTTCTTTCACCTTAATTATCCACATCATGCAATTGCAAGATGAATGGCTACTCTGGTGGTATCCTCCATGACTTTCTTCTAATATGAAGTCAGAAATGCCAGTAGAAATGGCTTTATTTTACTTTTGTGTATGATCTTCATGTATCATGGACTTTCCGACCTCTGCCCCTTCACCCATACCATTTCCCCAGGTAGAATTACCTGTTCTTAAAAGCCCCCAACTATAGATTGCTTTATTTCACTTGTGTGTATGATCTTCATATGCCATAGACTTTCTAACCTCTGCCCATTTACCCATACCATTTCTCCTGCTAGAGTTGCCTGTCCTTGAAAGCTCCCATCTATTAAAATTCTCCCCCAATGCCAAGAAGATGATACTGTCTTTCCCAAGACTTTTCTAACCACTCCAACCAGAAGAGCTTCCTCTATCTACTGTAACCCTATTGTTTTCTTAGCATGCAACTTTTCTGCATGCTTGTAAACAGAGCATTCCTTTTACGTAACTGTAAGCTTCTTGAAGTTACTGTCTTGAAAGTCTTCACATTTATTTTAGTGTATAGTATACTACCAAATACCATTCTAGTTTAGGTTCTTGATCGATGTTCAAATGGGTAAGTAAAAATGTGTAAAGCACCTTAAACGTATGGTCCTGTCTAAGCTCTGTATTACCTTCCTCTCTTTTGCTCTTTTCTGCCCTGCGAATTTATTCTAGCCTCTGCAATCAGAATTCATCACTGCCATGGGAGTTCCAGAGCAATGCTTTTATAATAAATTTGTGCATCGTTAGATTGCTAACCAAATTGATATTTTGTAAACTTTTTCCCTATATGTTAAGATATTTTAAAGATTATTTTATTCTACCCTAGCATCTCTGAAAGATAGGCTTTTAAAATTATACATTACCTCTGTATAGAAGAGATTTGAAATGTCAATTACAATCAATCCATACAGAATCCAGAAATGTTACAGAAATATGGAAAGTGTGAATATATAACCCCTAAATTCTTCCAATCTGAGAATAATCATTTGATAAATGGTTGAACCAGACTTGGCATAATCTGATATACATAAAAGCCAGATATTACCCACAGTTGAGAAAACTGATAAAAATATGTGCATCAGACTCAGCACCAGAATATGATTTGTAGATGGGACAAATAAATAGGTATAAAATAAAGGCACACAAAAAGCACTTCAACAACGACTTTATTTAAGTATTGTCTATGTAGCATAGGTAATTTATATTATATATTCCTACATATAGCTTCAGAATGGACAATGAAGATAATAAGATGCTGTATAATTAAAATAGGTCTGCAGTTTTAGGATTTGCTGAGATATCCTCAAGGCTGTTCTTGACAGATTTTTTTTTTACAATAAATTCTTATGATTTCAGTTGTCTGTCTATGGAGGGAAATAAACAAACATACATGGATGCCATCACACACCTCAGCAGGAACAATGAACTTCTCAGTTACCTTCCCCCTCCCCCTAAAAAGTAATTTAATGCACCACTGGAGGTTGCCTATTAATTGGACTAGAAATAAAGTAGCCTGTGAGGGTTGATGGGGGAAAAAACTCTGTGTGTGTGTGTGTGTGTGTGCGTGTGTGTGTGTGTGTGTCTATAAACATATATGTGTATATGTGTATATATATGTATACACACACATCTGTGTGTGTATAATATTTCACCCACAAAGTAAACAAGCAACACTAGTATATCATTTTCTAATTACAGGGCTGTTTCATAAACGGTAAATGCTAACATGGGAGAGGTAAATCATAGCAATTTAATTAATAAAACAGTTTAGACACTTAAACCCATATGTGTACCCCTGGGGGCAACACATCAATAAGAGAACCTTGCAGGCATATTTTAGAAATTTTATGCAATCATTTGCAGTTCTTGTAGTCAATAATTATTACAAGCTGCATTAACTCTTCTCTTGCCATACCCAAGGAGTGGATTTCCATTTGTTAAATGTTCTTTCCACTTTAGATAGCCTTTTAGGGTTGCTAGGAGTGGAGGAGCACACGGTTGCTTTCCATGAATTAGCAGGACTAAATGAGGTGAGGGAGCCTTCATCCAGCCAAACAGCAAAATACGGGAAATGAGAATCTGGGGAAGGCAGAAGGATTCTCCCTGTCCTTTTACTAAAGGGGAGTTTAGAAGATAACCAGTGTCAGAGAAGGGGCATTCAGCACTTGAATTCGTGCATTTTTAGATCCCCTTTCTATTTTGATCTTTAAAATTAGACCTGTAGAACCTTCACACATTGCTGGTGGGAATGTAAAATGGTGCGCTCATGGTAGAAAATAGTTCAGTAGTTTTAAAAAGTTAAATATAAATGCACTATATTCACCTCTATGTATCTACCCAAGAGAAATAAAAACATAAGTCCACTCAGAAACCTGTACACAAATGTTCATAGTGACATTATTCATGATAGCTAAACAATGGACACAACAGATGTCCATCCACTGTTGAATGGATAAACAAACTGTGGTATGTCCATCCAATGGAATACAGTTCATCAGTAGAAAGGAACACATACTGATACGTACTACAGTATAGATGGATCATTAAAACATTATGTTAACTGAAAGAAGTCAGATACAAAAGACCACGTACTGCATCATCCATTTAATAAAGTGTCCAGAAAATGCAAAGTCACAGAGACAGAGAGTAGTAGATGAATGATGCCCAGAGCTGGGAATCGGAACTAGGCTTAACTGTAAACAGGCAAGAGGGAGCTTTTTAGGGTGACATAAAAGTTCTGACTGGATTGTGGTGATGGGTGCACAACTTGGTAAATGTACTAAAATTCATTTAATTGTATTCTTAAAATGGATAAATTCTAATTTTTGAAAATTTCTATTTACTTATATATTTTTAGAGACAAGTTCTCAGCCTGTCACCCAGGCTGGATGGGATCATAGCTCATTGCAGCCTCCAACTCGTGGGCTCAAGATACCCTCTTCCCTCAGCCTCTTGAGTAGCTGGGACTTTAAGTGCACATCACCACACCTGGCTATTTATAATATATATACATATTATATGTATTATATATATATATAGAGAGAGAGAGTAAGGACAGCCTTTGCTTTGTTGCTCAGGCTGGTCTCAAACGTTGTCCTCAAGTAATCCCCCTGCCTTGGCCTCCCAAAGTGTTGGGATTACAGGCACGTGCCATTGCACCTGGCCAGCAAATTTTATCCTATGTAATTATTCTTCAATAATATTGTTTAAAAATTATGCCTATCATTTTATTGATGTTCTTTCTTATTCCTGAAAAACAAAAAAGAATTAATGTTAAATTCTAGCCATGTAAGAGAATCAGTAGATGAAGTGTTTTGTGACTGTGTAATACTAAGCCGATACAAATGTAGTTTTTTTGTGATTGTGGTTATCATTGGTACAGTTTGTATGTACTCAGGTCCCCAGTTACCAAAGGATCATTCTTTTCACTTTTGTTGCTCTCACAAGAGAGAAAATAATAATATCTACCATTTATTGAGTGGTTACTAACTGCTGTGCATGCTGTATTGCATTAACTTCCTAATCAATATAATAAACCATATGTGATATTTTAATATCTCCATTTACAAAGAAAAGCTGAATCATCTGCTCCAGTTATGCAGCAAGTGGAGAAGCGGGATTTGAACACACACAGTTGGCTTCAGGCTGCTCTTTGACCTGCCACCTTCACTGGTCCTTCTAACAGTAGCGGCTGAGTTCTCTCTTCTGGAATCCGAGATTGATCCTCATCTGCTATGGGCAGCTTCAAAGGAGGCGAGTGAATAAGCCTTGCTCAAGAGACAGCGTGGAAACACACAAGCCTGCTTGTCAATGTTGGTTGCCTTGGGGAGCCACTCCGCAGAAGAGTGAATGACTCTGAGCTTTGTGTCTACAGGCCTCTGCATTGATCGGCTTGTTACAATTAGCACATATTATTTTTGTAACTAAAGAAAGAAACTAGAAAAATATTTTTTCTCTGAAAAGAAGTAAGCAGCTAACAAAGCCATACTTTTTCCAGGTATGGTTGTTTCTAAACGTAACCCAGTTCACCATCTTCAGTAAGAAAAATTGAACGAGTGTTTCAATCATCTGCCCTATCGTTCCTGGAGATTGTAACAACCTAAAAGAAATCAAGTCATGAATAAAAGCACTTAATTTTAATAAGTAATTGTAAATTCTCTCTATGCCCTGAGCCCTGCATTCCCTTACTGTGTGGCTGCTCTCTGTAACAGACAGTCAGTGCTGTGCAACTCTCTAAAAGGAGCTGTGCTTCATGGCTACTGATGGATGTCTTTAACGTTCAGAAGGATCTTCTGAAAATGCTTGCAACCAATTGTTAAACCAGAAATATCTTGAGTTTGGGATCAAGACAGCAGTATATATAAAAAGTTTCCAGGGGATTCTCCTGTGTAGCCAAGGTATCAAAGCCTGAATCCCATTTTCATATCCCTCCCTTTGAGTAGTGAGAGGAGCAAGACAGGTTCCTCCTGTGTTACTGAGATGTTGAGAGATATCTGGATTCTTCAAGTTATCTCTCCCCTCTCCTAAAATGTATCTTTAGAGCAAGGGTAAATGAACTTCTTTTCTGTAAAGGGCTAAATAGTAAATATTTTAGGCTTTCAGACCAAAAAGCAATGTAATCAACTATTCCAGCAGCTGTTATCACTGGTAAATACTTTTTTACTCAGAAGTGTTCAAACCATTCGGAGCTTGTGGGCCATACGAAAAGCAGCCAACTGCCATAGTTTGCCAACCCCTGTTTTGATATCACTACTGATTTCCTAACTGACAAATCCAAGGGCCTTTTTCAATATTTTATGCACCTTGACTTTTTTTTTTTTTTTTTTTTTTTGAGACAGTGTCTTGCTCTGTTACCTGGGCTGGAGTGCAGTACTGCTATCATGGCTCACTGCAACCTCAAACTCCTGGGCTCAAATGATTCTCAAACCTCATCTTCCTGAGTAGCTGGAGCTACAGGCCTGCACCAGTAAGCCAAGCTAATTTTTGTTTGTAGAGATAGGGGTCTTGCTATGTTGCCCAGGCTGGTCTTAAACTCCTGGGTTCAAGCAATATTCCCTCCTCCGCTTCCCAAAGTGATAGGATGACAGGCGTGAGCCATCACACCCTGCCATGTCGACCATTTTGCAAACCTTGATGTCGTTATTCACCCTTTCCCTCTTGGTGTTTGACTTTCATGTCATTAAACCATTTTGGTCACCCTACCTCTAGCCTATTCCTTCTCTGTCTCGTTTACCAGTTCCTGTGTTGTACGTGCATGTGCGTGTATGTGTGCATGTTTGTGTGTATGTGTGTTTGTGTGTGTGTGTGTCTGCATCTGCATGTATGTCCCAAGTTGCTGGCCCAAGTTGCTTCTATGGCCCTGTTGTCAATCAAGCTGAAGATATCTTTTTTTAAAAAATCAGCTTGCAGCTCACCCCTGGAGCCTGACAATGCTGGCCCCAACTGCTCCTCAGATAAACTGCTCTCCTCAAGCTGTGCCTATCTTGCAAGGAAGAACAGCACTGTCCCCCTCCGTAGTGTGTACTGTAACCTAAGGCTGCTTTACCCAGCATTTACTGCTCTTCTAGATTGACTCCTAAGGCCATGGGTATACAACCATAGCTGGTGAGAATGGTAGTAGCATCTCCATACCCCAT
Organism: Plecturocebus donacophilus; assembly: GCA_004027715.1. Taxonomy (NCBI): domain Eukaryota; kingdom Metazoa; phylum Chordata; class Mammalia; order Primates; family Pitheciidae; genus Plecturocebus; species Plecturocebus donacophilus. The sequence continues at coordinate 6,655 of PVKP010032577.1, read as the reverse complement.
GCTGCAAGAGTTTATGCTCTTATCAAGCTCAGTTGAATGAACAAAATGTATTTTCCTAATGTGGAAAAACTGACTTAAAATGTGGACTGAGAATAGTTGTCAGTTGCTCAATATATTCAAATCTATATTCAAATGCCATCTCTGCCTCGAACAGTTAGTAGCAGGGACAGCTGTGCCAGGGAAACTACCCTTCCAGCTGGGAGCTGAGCCTCAGAAAGGACTCTAGCCTGATTTTGAAACTACTAAGCATCCTAATGAAGTTGACTTGATTTACATTTTAACAATACCACACAAATGTACTACATGGCACTTTTCCAATAACCGCTTCCACATCATCCATTTTGACATCTCCCATCTATGAAAAGCAGGAGTAAAGCAGCATTCTGTGATGAGGTGCATGGGGAGGGGAGCTGGATTTTCATTTTATCTTCTAATTAGATAACCTTTCTGTGATGTGCAGAGGTCTCCCAACTGAAATCCCACGGTGTTCCTTCCCATCTGCATGAACATGAGGCCTGAGTTCTATCTGCCCACCAGGCCTTCAGGACAGCTGTGCAGTACTTAACACTTAGTATCTGACTCTCTGATCCATTCTGGGGGCCGAGAGTATCCTACTTCCCCTACCACCCCAGCAACAGTTGGTCTCGGTTAAATGTATATAAGCTTTGAGATAGTTCCCTTCCTCTAATGGAATGATCTGGTGATATGGTTTGCCTGTGTCCCCACTTAAATCTCATCTTTAATTGTAGTTCCCATAATCCCACATGTTGTGGGAGAGACTAGGTAGAGATAATTGAATCATGGGTGTGATTCCCCCATCCTGTTCTTACTCTATAAAGGGCTCCTCCCTTCACTGGGCACTCATTTTTCTCCTTCCTGCTGCCGTGTGAAGAAGTACATGTTTGCTGCCCCTTCCACCTTGACTGTAAGTTTCCTGAGACTTTCCAAGCCCTGCAGAGCTATGAGTCAATTAAAACTCTTTTCTATGTAAATTACCCAGTCTAAGGGATGGCCTGAGAGCAGTGGGAGAATGGACTAATACACCTGGTCAAGTCTTCTTGCTTCTTGTCCCTGTGTCGGAAAATGAAGAACCAGTTCTACACCCCTATTGGCAATATTTAGATCACTTTAAATACGGCCCCTGAGAGGACTGATCAGAAATTTTCACAAGGCTTGCTGTCCCTAAAGAAGCAGTCCACTTGGCACTGATGGAGTTTGTGTTAAACTCTGCTGAAAAGCAGATCCTCCTACATTTCCTTACTAGTCTCTCTGTAATCTTTGAGGAAAGTATTACTTACCATGCCTTGGGATATTCCATTTGGATGTTCCTAAGCTTTAAGATATCAAAAGCCAAGCTCATTTTCTGCATGCCACAGTCGAGAGTCTGGCTCTAAGGGCTGTGAATAGTCCCACTGACAACAGAGGGTTGAATTTTGACTCTTTGATTCCTTCTTTTCCCTCAAAGATCTGCAAATTTAATATCTGTGCACTGACTTCGTGTTGACTAGCTGGAACTTATATCAGCATTAAAAGGGACTGATAGAGTGATGAATAGGTCACCAAGCAGATAATGGGTAGGTCACCTGGTTAATTCCTCATGCAGAGCATGAGTTTCCTCTACAGTATCTGTGGTTAAGTAAATGGTGATTCAGTGTGTACCTACAGTACCTCCAACAATGAAAAAGACTCTGCCATGTTAGGTATCACTCAGATTTCTGACAGTACCATCTTCTTTCCAGTCTTTGTATGGAAAAAAGTAGATTTTTCTTTCAATAATATTTCTTCTGAAAAAAGAATAATATAAAATGGGCCCTGCAACGTGTTATAATTAAATGACCATTAGGGTCAAGGCAAACCCAGGTTCATATTTTGCAACCACACAACCTGGATATGTCACTTTTGTCATTTTAGAAAAGTAAAATTGCATTGCCTATTTATCTTATTTATTTATTCATTCTTACTACAAATTTTAATGAATACATAGTATGTGCCAGGCACACTTCTTGATATTGAGAATACAGGAGTCAGCAAAACAAACAAAATCCCTGCCATCATGGAGTTAGCATTCCATTGGGTGGGGAAGGATTCAGAAACAAACCAAATATAAGATTAAATTATATATTATGTAGATTAGGTGACAGGAGCTATGCAAAAAAAAAAATAGCACAGGGAAAGGGAATAAGGAATAAGAAATCAATACTTAAGTAAATATTTAAAGAAGAGGAGTTAAGCTATCAGGATAACTGGAAGAGGAGTGTCTCAGGCCAGGGAACAGCAAGAACAAAGACCCTGAACTTGGAGTGCCTGGTGTGATGCAGGAATGGTAAAGAGGTCCATATGACAGGAGCAAACAGAATGAAGATTACAGCAGGGGAGAAAGTCCAGGAGGCAACAGAGCTTTTAGCTTCACATTTGAAAGTTTTGAGCATAGAAGTGACATAATTTGACTTATAAAAGCTCACTCTGATTGTTGTCCTGATAAATGGGGCAAGGGTAGAATTAGGGAAACCATTTAAGAAGATATTACAGAACCCAGATAAGATATAATAGTGCCTAATATTTGGGCAGTACAATGAAGGTAGCTGGATTCCGAATATATTTTGAAGATAAAGACAGCTTTGCTGATGAATTGGATGTGGGGTATATTAGTTATCTATCACTTCATGACAGTTTAGCTCAAAACATACTGAATCAAAGCAACCATTTATTATTTCATAATTCTTGTGGGTCAGAAATTCAAGAACAGCTTATGTGGGTAGTTTTGGCTCAGGGTATCTCATTAGGTTGCAATTAGGTTGCTACTAGGGGTGGTCCCTATTATCTGAAGGCTTGACTGGGGCTGGATGATCTGCTTCTAAGATGGATCCTTGCATGGCTGTTGGCAGGAAGTCCCAGTCCCTTGCCACATGGACCTCTCCATTGGGTGCTGGTATATTTTCATAAGACCACTAACTTCCCCCAGTATTATGGTGTAATATGTGGGTACCCCCCAGCCCCCAAATGTATATGTTGAAACCCCAACCTCCAATGTGATTGTATTAGGAGACAAGGCCTTTGGGGATGCGATTAAGGTTAGGTGAGATCATAAGAATGGGGTCCTGATCCAATAGGGTTAGTGTCTTTAAAAAAGAGGCACCAGAGAGCTTGTTCTCTTTCTCCACCAGTGAGAAGGTGGCGTCTGCAAGCCAGGAAGAGAACCGTCACCAGGAACCAATTGTGCTGGACCTTGATCTTGGACTTCTAACCTCCAGAACTGTGAGAACATTTGTTATTTAAGCCACCCAGCAGCTTTTATTATGGTAGCCAGAGCATACTAACACAGTCAGAGTGAGAAAAGAGAGACAAAAAGAAAGTCACAGTGCCTTTTATGACCTAGACTTCAAATGCACACCTTCACTTCCATTTTATTTAGTTTTTTTTTATTAGAGACAAGTCAACAAGACCAACTCTCACGGGGAGTGAAATTAGGCTTCACTATTTGAAGGGAAGAGTATAAAAAATAGGGCATATTTAAAGACCACCATATCGGGTATGAAATAAATAGAAACAAAAAAATCATGCCAAGATTTCTGGACTCAGTAGTTGGAGGAAAAGAGCTAGGAGTAATGGAAATGTAGGCAATAATGAATGAGTAGCAATATCAGTTTAGTTTTGTACATGTTAAGTTTGAGTTGCCTAAAACACCTCCAAATGGAGGTAAAAGGCAATGATTCCACGGTGAATCTGGAGACAAAGAGTAATCTGTGCTATAAATACAGATTTGGGAGTTGTGAGTATATGAATGCCATTTGAAAACATAAAACTTAAAGTGGAAAGAAGAGATGAAGACGGAAGTAAAAGGGAAGGGAATGTAAAAACGAGAGAAGGGGAGGGGGAGAAGAGCTACGCCTGAGCTCTGAGATTACATTAAGGGAAAGAAGCATGAGAAGGAACCAGAAAAGGAGTTGTCAGTGGAGTAAGAAGAAAACCAGGAGAGTGATATTTTGAAAGCTAAGTGTAGAAAGTGTCTCAAGGAGTCCAGAGTGGTCAGCTAATGCCACCGATGATATAGGATGAAGCCTGAAAACTGACCGTTGGGTTTAGTAATGTGATGGTTATCAGTGACGTTAATGAGAACAGCTTTACTAGAATGTTAAGAGGAAAGCTTATTTGTGTGAAATTGAAGAGAAAATGAGAAGAGAGGAATCACTGAGGTGATTAAAGCCATCTAGTATACGTTTTCTCAGATCCTCTCTTTACTGAGATTTCCTTGTAGAGTGTCTAATCATCTCTTAATTTATAAAGCCAAGAGTTTTTCTTGAACTTTTTATACACCTTGATATTTTCCCAGCCCTTGACACCATCAATGTACTTTCTTCATCCTGTTCATCAGCTTGTGTATGTGTATGGTGCGTGTGTGTGTGTGTGCTGCATCTACATGTGCACAAATATGTGTGTATCTAGTCCCATCTGCTGATCTGAGCTGCTTCTGTGACAAAGCTTTCTGTCAAGCTTGGGATCTACCTATTTTCTTAATCCAAGTACAGCTCACCACTGAAGCCTCTTTTGAAGAGGTTCGGTTGTAAGGGGAAGCAGAAGAGTGGGACAGTAGCTGGGAAAAGTGGAGTCAAGACAAAGTTCCTTTCAGCTGGGAGAAATACTGAAGGTTTGAATATTGATGCATTATAGAGGACTAATGCAGTAGAGAAAACAGTGGTGCATGGAAGAGAGAAGGGGGCATCAGTTGTCATGGTGACTCTATTAAATGTGATAATATTGGCCTTTATTTAAACCCCATGTGTTAGATATTATGTAAAATAGTCTAGGTACATTATCTCATTTCATTATACTGGAAGTCCAGAAAGGTAAAGCATTATTATACTCATGTTATGGATGCTGATTCCAAGGCTAGTCAAGTAATGTGCCCAAGGTCACACAGATAATGAAGAGTAAAGCTGATGCTCTTGTCTACCTGATGCCACACTCTACGTGGACTAAAATGCAGTGAACATGTTTTCGTTTGCTTCATTTATATTTTCTTCCTAGATAGCTATTACAGTGTGGTGCATAGAGTAAATGCCCAATAAATGCTTGCTAGGTGTTTAGTTCATTTTCATGCTGCTATAAAGAACTGCCTGAGACTGGGTAATTTATAAAGAAAAGAGGTTTAATTGACTCACAGTTCCCTATGGCTGGAAGAGCTCAGAAAACTTACAATCATGGTAGAAGGCACCTCTTCTCAGGGCAGCAGGAGAGAGAATGAGAACCAGGTGAAGGGGAAGTTCCTTATAAAACTATCAGCCCTTATGAGAACTTACTCACTATCATGAGAATAGCATGGAAGAAAGCACCCTATGATTCAGTTACCTCCCACCTCCCACAACATGTGGGAATTATGGGAACTACAGTCCAAGATGAGATTTGGATTTGGGTGTGGACACAGCCAAACTATATCATTCCACCCTTGGCCCCTCCCAAATCTCATGTCCTCACTTTTTAAAACACAATCATGCCTTTCCAACAGTCCCCCAAAAGTCTCAATTCATTCCAGCATTAACCCAAAAGTCCAAGTCCAAGGTCTCATCTGAGATGAGGCAAGTCCCTTCGGCCTATGAATCTGTAAAATCAAAAGCAAGTTAGTTAGTTCTGAGACACAGTGGATGTCCAGACATTGGATAAATACATCTGTTCAAAATGGGAGAAATTGGCTAAAACAAAGGGGTTACAGGTCCCTTGCAAGTCTGAAATCCAACTAGGCAGTAATTAAATCTCAGAGTTCCAAAATAATCTCCTTTGACTCCATGTCTCACATCCAGGCCACACTGATGTAAGAGGTGGGCTCCCATGGCCTTGGGTAGCTCTACCTCTGTGGCTTTCCAGGATAAAGTCCCTCTTCCAGCTGCTTTCACAGGCTGGCATTGAATGACTGTGGCTTTTCCAGGTGCCCAGTACAAGCTGTTGGTGGATCCACCATTCTGGAGTCTGGAAGATGGTGGCCCTCTTCTCATAGCTCCACTAGGCAGTGCCCCAGTGGGGACTCTGTGTGGGAGCTTCAACCCCACATTTCCCTTCCACACTACCCTAGCAGAGGTTCTCCATGAAGGCCCCACCCCTGCAGCAAACATCTGCCTAGACTTTCAGGCATTTCCATACATCCTCTGAAATCTAGTTTGGAGGTTCCCAATCCTCAATTCTTTTGTGCATCCGCAGGCTCAATACCATGTGGAAGCTGCCAAGGCTTGGTGCTTGCACCCTCTGAAGCCACAGCCCAACTGTACCTTGGCCCCTTTTAACCATGGCTAGAGCACCTAGACACAGGGTACCAAGGCCCTAGACTGCACACAGAAGGGGGACCCTGAGCACAGCCCAGGAAAACATATTTTCCTCCTAGGCCTCCAGGCCTGTAATGGGAGGGGCTGCTGCAAAGGTCTCTGCCATGCCCTGGAGACATTTTCCCCATTGTCTTGGTAATTAACATTTGGCTCCTCGTTACTTATGCCAATTTTTGCAGCTGGCTTGAATGTCTCCTCAGAAAACGGATTTTTTTCTATTGCATCCTGAGTCTGCAAATTTTCCAAACTTTTATGCTCTGCTTTCTTTTTAAACATGAGTTCCAATTCCAAACCATATCTTTGTGAATACATAAAATTGAATGCTTTTTTTTTTTTTTTTTTTT
>PVKP010032576.1:0-20183 GCA_004027715.1 Plecturocebus donacophilus | reverse complement strand
GCTAATTTTTGTATTTTTAGTAGAGATGGGGTTTCATCGTGTCAACCAGGCTGATCTTGAACTCCTGACCTCAGGTGATCTGCCCCCCTCAGCCTCCTAAAGTGCTGGGATTACAGGTGTGAGCCACTGTGCCCCACCCATCATCATTTTCTTTTACCCACCATGCTGTATCCAAATAAGCTACCTCCCAGTTGCACCTGGCTTTGTCTAATAAAAAGTGCCATCTGGCTGGGTGTGGTGACTCAGGCCTGTAATCTCAGCCCTTTGGGAGGCTATGGCGGGTGAATCACCTGAGGTCAGGAGTTCGAGACCAGCCTGGCCAATATGGTGAAACCCCAGCTCTATTAAAAATACCAAAATTGGGCCAGGTGTGGTGACTCAGGCCTGTAATCCCAGCACTTTGGGAGGCCATGGTGGGTGGATCATCTTAGGTCAGGAGTTCAAGACCAGCCTGGCCAACATGGTATGAAACTTTGTCTCTACAAAAGTACAAAAATTAGCCAGGCATGATGGCAGGTGCCTGCAATCCCAGCTACTTGCGAGAAAAGTAGGAGATTGTTCTGCTACTTTTGTCTCCTTCTCTGAATCCCTAGTTCAGTATGCCCAAGTAGTACTTGGGAGAATCGCTTGAACGCAGGAGGCAGAGGTTACAGTGAGCCGAGATTGTGCCATTGCACTCCAGCGTGGGTGACAAAGCAAGACTCCATCTCAAACAAAAAAATTACCTGGGTGTGCTGGTGGGCACTTGTAATCCTAGCTACTCAGCTGAGGCAGGAGAATCACTTGAACCTGGGAGGTGGAGATTCTGGTAAGCCGAGATCACACTATTGCATGAGTAGCTGGGATTACAGGCATGCATCGCCATACCCGGCAAATTTTGTATTTTTAATAGAGATGGGGTTTCACCATGTTGGCCAGTCTGGTCTCGAACTGACCTCAGGTGATCTGCCCACCTCGGCCTCCCAAAGTGCTGGGATTACAGGCATGAGCCACCATGCCTGGCCTGTAACCTTCACTTTAAGAGGCTGAGACTGGAGGATCATTTGAAATCAGAAGTTTGAGACCAGCCTGGTCAACAAAGTGAGACTCTATCTCTACCAAAAATAAAAATAAGAAAGTTAGCTAGGGTATGATGATTTGGGCCTGTAGGTCTAGCTACTGGGGAGGCTGAGGCAATAGGATCGCTTGAGCCCAGGATTTGGATGCTGCAGTGAACCTGGATGACAGAGTGAGACCTCATGTCTTTAAAAAAAAGAAAATTATCTATGTAAATTTTTTTAGAAGTCCTATCTGAAACTTAGGTTCTTTTTTTTTCTTTTTCTTTTTTTGAGACATATTCTCTCTGTCACCTGGACTGGAGTGCAATGGTGTGATCATGGCTCATTGCAGCCTCGACTTCCTGGATTCAGGTGATTTCTCTTGTCTCAGCCTCCTGAGTAGTTGGGACTACAGGTGTGCACCACCACACCCAGCTAATTTTTTTTTTTTTTTTTTTTTTCTTTTTGTAGTGACAGGCTTTTGCCAATTTGCCCAGGCTGGTCTTGAACTCCTAGGCTCAAGCAATCTTCTTGCATCAGCCTCCCGAAGTGCTGGGATTACAGGTGTGTGCCACTGTGTCTGGTTCAGTCTTTTAGTTTTTATTTTTATTTTTTTGAGATGGAGTCTTGCTCTGTTGCCTAGGCTGGAGTGCAGTGGCGTGATCTTGGCTCACTGCAACCTCCACCTCCTGGGTTCAGGTGATTCTTCTACCTCAGCCTCCCCTCCACCTCCCCTGAGTAGCTAGGACTACAGGCATGCATCACCATGCCCAGTTAATTTTTGTATTTTTAGTAGAGACGGGGTTTTACCATGTTGGCCAGGATAATCTCCTTCTCTTGATCTCATGATCCACCCACCTCGTCCTCCCATAGTGCTGGGATTACAGGCGTGAGCCACCATGCCTGGCCCTGGCTCAGTCTTTATGCCTTTTTCCCCATTTTCTCTTTATTTTCTGATTACTTCTTCTTCTTCCTTTAGGAGTCTGCTCAGGTGTAACCTGAGAATTATATTTGGGAATCACCCTTTACCCTTCAGTGTTGATTTAATGCACCAGCTTTCTGTCCACATAATGCTATGTGCTTACTCTATTCTTACCCTCCCACTGTTTTGTAATTCTGTGTTTTCCATTAAGGACTGAGTTTCATGAAGGCAGAAACTCTTTCTCTCTCTATCCCTAGTTCAGTATGCCCAATAAATGTTTGATGAATGGACAAAAGCTGACATCAGAAGCTATCTCTTGACTTTGGGAAATCTTTAAGTTCAGTAGAAACCGTTGAGATACTAATCTAGGAGTTCTTTTATTCTGATTTCAGTGCTCTTGACGCAAAAACTTATAGGAACCCGAATATGTGCTCTAGTATAATTTGTGTGGGACACTGTAGGAATTTAGTTAAGCACATCAGCTGATTTAAGCCTCATCTGAGGATGTCCTCACTTGAGGACAACTCACTGCCCCCACCTCACCCCCCCAGGAGAAGCAGGCTGTTATTGTAACTGGCTGCTCAGCCATCTTTCCTTGCATATGTTGCAGAACATGCCTGCCTCAATCTCCAGGTGCTTTTGAGAGTCACACATCCCAGTCAGCCCATACTCCCTCTAATTGATTCCAGTGAATGATCCAAAAATGTGCTATGAGACACCTCTGAGCGAATTCCTGATCTGGTACTACCTCCTCCTCTTCAGGGTCCAGGAGAAGGAAGACCAGAGTCTTCCAGATCCTCTGCTGCCAGTCACAGTGCAGTAAAAACAGCTTTGTTCTTAATTTTCAAACTGAAATATCACTGATAGAGATGCTATTTTTAGCACAGCTAAGCAAACAGACCAACAATACAATTTAAGGACACAAAAGCAGAGTATGCCTATACTGAGTTTTCTTGGTGCAGCTTGCTTGTGACCTGTGTAAACTCCAAGTTTTTACCTGTGTTAACAAAGTTTCTGACTGTAAAACAGAACATGGAGATATCCTCTAATAGCAATATTAGTATATTCCATTTTTCATCTTGAGCCACTCACTTTGAGTCTTAACTGCTGATTCTTGGTTTCCAACAGCCAATGGAACCCTGGCATTTTGCCCTATCAACACAGGAGTTCCATCTGTGGTGAAAGAGAGTAACTGTAGGCTATATAATACATAGAGAATTCACGGTTTGTTTGCTTTGCCATTCTGCTTCCTAGTGCTTTTTCTAGGAAAGTATTGTGAAAGTGAGAATAGGCTGTTTAGCCAAAGATTTGTGTTCTTGGCACAAAGCTGAAAGCTGCTACCGTCTTGGTGGTAGGGCAGTATGCTCTCTGGTAATAGCAGGGACAGGGAAAGCCAAGACAAGAAAGCCAGCATCCACTTTGAAATGCTCATTTAAGTCAAGCTCCTGATTATACTTAAAGAAGAGTCATGGCCAGGCATGGTGGCTCATGCCTGTAATCCGAGGACTTTGGGAGGCCCAGGTAGGCAGATTGCTTGAAGCCAAGAGTTTGAGAGCAGCCTGGCCAACATGGCAAAACCCTGTCTCTACTAAAAATATAAAAATCAGCAAGTTGTGGTGGCGCATGCCTGTGTAATCCCAGCTACTTGGGAGGCTGAGGCACAAGAATTGCTTGAACTTGGTTGCTCACTGTAACCTCTACCTCTGCACTCTAGCCTGGGCAAGAGAGTGAGAGTCCATCTCAAAAAAAAAAAAAAAAAAAAAAATTAAATAAATAAATAAAGAGGAATCATAGTGTCCATTAGTTTCAAGGCCCTGGGCTGCGTCAGGGAGACACATGATAGCTACTGGATATATATTATTTGAGACGGAGTCTCACTCTGTTACCCAGGCTGGAGTGCTCACTGCAGCCTCTGCTTCCTGGGTTCAGGTGATTATCCTGGCTGAGCCTCTGGAGTAGCTGGGAGTACAGGCATGTACCACCATGCCCAGCTAATTTTTTTTTTTTTTGAGACGGAGTCTCACTGTTGTCTTCCTGTGCTGGAGTACAGTGGCACAATCTTGGCTCCCTGCAACCTCTGCCTCCCTGATTCGAGCAATTCTCCTGCCTCAGCCTCCTGAGTAGCTGAGATTACAGGTGCCTAGTACCACGCCCAGCTAATTTTTGTATTTTCAGTAGAGATGAGGTTTCACTATGGTGGCCAGGCTGGTCTCAAACTCCTGACCTAAGGTGATCCACCTTGTCAGCCTCCCAAAATGCTGGGATTACAGGTGTGAGCCACCGTGCCTGGCTTTTTTATTTTTATTTTTTGATACAGAGTCTTCCTCTGTCACCAAGGTTGGAGTGCAGTGGCATGATCTCTGTTCACTGCACCCTCTACCTCCCGGGTTCAAGCAGTTCTCCCACTTTGGCTTCCCAAGTAGCTGGTATTACAGGTGTGTGCCACCATGCCTAGCTAATTTTTGTATTTTTAGTAAAGACAGGGTTTCACCGTGTTGGCTAGGCTGGTGTTGAACTCCCAACCTCAGGTGATCTGCCCGCCTCAGCCTCCCAAAGTGCTGGGATTATAGGCATGAGCCACCACGTCCGGCCAGCTGTTAGATATTTTATCAGTTATTCATCAGTCTCACTGCATATTAAATGCCAAGAGAGAATCCCACTAATTCTAGTCTTCTAGTCCTTTTGTGGTGTTCTCAAACCAGTCCTGGGTCAAATATGTGTGGAAAATGGAGAATTGACAGGATATCTAAGCAACTAACTGTGCATTACATAGAAATACCAAATCCTGCTGGACAGAAGAAATAATATAAGGACATCCTCAGATGAGGCCTAAATCAGCCAATGTGCTTAATTGAATTCCCACAGTGAACTCAGCACTAGAGGGAGGACAGATTCAAAATACATAGACATAGTCTTTGTCCATAGGGAATACACAGTTTAACTGGGGAGACAGTAAATACACAGACTTATAAAAGAAGAAAAACTCCACAAGGTAGTAAATGCCACATTGAGTGGTTAAGGTCATTCAAAAGCCTTGATGTGGCATGCCAGGAAATGGAAATAGATGTAACATTGGGATCAGCTTTTGAACCAGGACTTCAGCATGGCAGCCTAGGAAAGGAACAAATCAAAGAACAGTGTACCTGTGTTCCTGGGGCAAGGGATATTGGCTCCTTGTATCTTTTGCAGCCACTGCTATACTCACAGTTGGTAAGCATTTAATCAGCAATAGTTTCAGTCATAAAGGACAGCAAGATAAATGAGTGGCATAAATTTAATTCAGAATCTGGGCCAAAGCCTGATACCACACCTTTAAAAGCAAAGTGTCATCTGGAGCTGAAGGAAAGGCTGCCTGAGCAGGAGGCAGAGTAAAGACTAGGAAGACTTGGGGAAGGTTTAAATTTCAGGAGGTGTTAGTAGTATAACCAAAAGTTAGACTACTACAAATTGCCAAGATTGGTGGGAGCTGCTATTAGCTGGGTAGGTCCCTCAGGGGTCCTCGGGAGTCTATCCACCTGGGTGAGTTGAGGAAGGTAGGGCAGGGAGGAAGGCTAGCAGGACTGAAGTTGAACCCTAAGGTTGAGCCAGCCCTTCTTCCTGGGGTATGAACCCTCTGGGTCGAGGGTAGGGCTCATCTGGGGAACCTACTGAGAGCGCCACACCTGGCTCATTAGTGGCTGTCTGAGGAGGCCTTTTGAAGATGAAACACTTCATAAGCACTCATTGTTTCTTTTTTTTTTTTTTTTAAACAAACTAGTACTTTGGTCTCAGGGCTGTTGATCTGGCTCAGTTGCACTAGTTTGGAATTTGCTGCAAACTGAGAAGGATGGTAGGGGGAATTGTCACAAGGTTTTGAAAAAAAACAAACCCCACCAAACCCCCATGCTTTAGCTTGTAAATAGGATTCCTCCCCATCCACCTTTCACATTCTTGGGTTTAGGCATACTTTGTCTTGACCTGTCCCTTCGGCTGCTGGGTTTAGGGTGTGTGTGTGTCTCTGGTTCCCAGACTCTGTAGAAAATGCCAGCAGCTGGCATAACGGTGATTGCTGAATAAGCTGCCTGCTGACGCATGCCTCCTGCAGGCACAGAGAACTGGCTTGTATGGGTGATTCTGAATCTTCATTTTATTATTGTTTCAAAGATGCATTTCTGTGGCTATCCTGTGCATAGAATCTGATTCTCTCTTGAGGCAATGGCTGGGGTGAGCAGATAGACATTTTGTGCCTTTACAATGGTTCTTTTTTTTTTCTTTTTTTCTTTTTTGCCAATGGAGTGTTCTGAGTAGATGCATAGATACAGTGGTTCTTAATACTCCTGTTCATTCTTCTAGCAGGTTATTTGTTTGTTTTTGAGATGGAGTGTCGCTCTGTCACCCAGGCTGGAGTTTAATGGCGCGATCTTGGCTCACTGCAACCTCCACCTCTCGGGTTCAAGTGATTCTCCTGCCTCAGCCTCCTGAGTAGCTGGGACTACATGCACATGCCACAACTCCCGGCTAATTTTTGTATTTTCAGTAGAGATGGGGTTTCACCATGTTCACCAGGCTGGTCTCTAACTCCTGACCTCAGGTGGTCCACCCACCTCGGCCTCCCAAAGTGCTGGAATTACACAGGTGTGAGCTACTGCGCCCGGCATCAGCAGGTATTGGTTAATGTCTACCATATACCAGGCATAGCACCCAATCTGAGTGAGCTGCCAGTAAAGTCAGTAGAGACCCTGGAGCTTAGTTCAGTTACTCAGCTTTCGTGTGCTAGGCACGATTCTTGGTACTGGAGACAGAGCAGTGAACAAAACATGTAAGGAGCTGATATCATAGAAAGAATAAAATAATCAGCGAGAAATAAATATATAATGTGTCAGATGGTGATAAATGTTATGAAGAAAAGTAAAGCGGGATAAATGGGGTAGGGAGTGGTGTGTGTGTCTTTGTGTGTGTGTGTTATGTAGGTGGTTGTGGGAGGCCTCTTTGGTAGGTGACAGTGGAACAGACAACTGAAGGGGGTGAAGGAGTAATCCATGATGGTTATCTGGGAAAGAAGCATTCCAAGCAGAGGTGATAGCAAATATGAAAGCTTTGGGCCAGGCATGGTGGCTCATCCTGGTAGTCGCAGTACCTTGGGAAGGTAAGGCAGGAGGATTGCTTGAACCCAAGAGTTTGAGACCAGTCTGGGCAACATGGTAGGACCTCGCCTCTTAAAAAAAAACCAAAAAAACAACTCTGAGGCAGGAAAGGAAAGCGTTGGGGAATTGGAATGGAGTAAGCAAAGGGAGAGTGGTAGATCTCATGAGAAAAGTAGAGGGGGGTGTAGGTCATGTAGGACCTTGTAAGCCATGGTTTGGGCCTTGGGTTTTACTGAAAAGGAGCTGTGAAGCCACAAGAGGGTTTTGAACAAAGGAATCATATGACCTGAGTTTGGTTTTAAAACCACCCTAGTATGTGGAAAATAGGTCAAAAGTCTTAGTGAAAAAGCAGAGAACCAACGAGATGACTGCCCCATTGCTGTGACCATGTGGAACAGCTCTCCTTGGATGGGCCACAGTGAGCCTAGGATGCACTTAGCTAAGGAGTAAAGGGTAGCCCCGCCATATCCCACCTCTCTACCGTCAGTGCACTGTTGTTTGAACAGGGCACAACATTAGCAGCTGGCATTCCACAGAGTGTAAAGGATCTGCCTCTTTTAGGAGTGTGGCTTTCTTTAAGTCTCATTTATTTTGGTGTGGAAGAAAGATGGAGTTGCAGAAATATAAGAAGGAAAGGGTCAGTCTCTTGATTAGAGCAGAGAGCATAAACCTTGCGAAACTGGCAAGCCTGAACCTTGTCAGCAGTCACAGAAAGCCACTCCTCATTCCACTCCCATCCTTTCCAGAAGTCTCAGAGTAAGGTTAGGAGAGGGAGGGCCATTAATGATCTTGCAATGCCTTGGGGTATAGGATAGGATGTCAGAACTGAAGGGACTTTAGAAATCACCTAATTCAGTCCCCACTCCGTTTACAGGTGCAGATATGGAAAGATGAAGGAACTTGGCCAGAGTCACATGGATAGATTACTGGCAGAGCAGGGATCCTTAGTGTTTACTGCTTTGTTTCTGTTCCCAAAGATTCAGTATGTATCTGAGTGGGCCTTGGTATGTATAGTCCCCTCAGGCTCTCAGTTTGTCATCAATGAACTCTAGCCATGACCTTAGCAAATTCCATTTACTTGGAAGTCCTGACAAGCAAATGATGGTACGATTTTACATTTCTTTTGTCTAGGATCAAGTCCTCCATACCAGGGACCAGGCCAAAACCAGGCTGCCACTGCCCCCACTTGGGCCCCACTGTCCCTAAAAAGCAGCTGCTGTGATCATGGGCAATATCTTTGGAAACCTTCTCAAGAGCCTGATTGGGAAGAAGGAGATGCGCATCCTGATGGTGGGCCTGGATGCTGCAGGAAAGACCACCATCCTATACAAGCTGAAACTGGGGGAGATCGTCACCACCATCCCTACCATTGGTAAGAGCACAGCTTGGATGTGGGCTTTCATGCTGGCAGCTGAAGCAGGGCACGGCATCTATTACTGGTTCCCCCACCTGGCCTCTTCTCCCCAGGAAAGTCCATGCAATTTGTGGAGTTCAGAAAAGAGATGGGTGTTGTTTTACTAGTAGGTGCTGGGGCTGCTGTTTGCCCACCTAATCTGGCTCTCCCAGATGTGGGAGCTTCCATGGACTGGCACTCGACAGTTGCCCTCAGGCATGGAGTTGGTTTGTTCTCTGTGTTGTTTGGAAAGCAGGTGAAAGGCTTTGATGTTGGTGCCAAAAGCCTGGAATTGCTTGGGGTTAGATCTTTGGTGGCCAATATTGGTTACAGTCTGCTGAAGGGAGGGAGAACATTTGCCATGTAGATGGGGGCTTCAGTCAGCATTGTCAGCTGGCTCTGCCTTTGGGGCCCCAGGATGCCAGCTCACTTCTCTTTCTTCAGTCTGCCTCTCAGACCCCACATCTTAGCTGAAGCCAACTCTGATGGCCAAAGTACTGGAGTAGGGCTGAGTCATTTTGCAGGAGAGCCAAAGACTGAGTGGAAAAGTCAGAAAAGTTGGCCCACTTTACCCAGGCAACTGAACCTCTTGACCGACCTTCCTCATCCTCTTCTACTTCTCCTAGGTTTTCATTTTGGCCTTCAGGCTGCTAGGTTAAGGATTACCAGGTCTGAGGAAGCCGTAGCTTTTTTTCCATTGTTGGTATCATGGCCCCCACTGGGGGAAAGCAGAACTAATCTCATTGTGATGTTGTTTGCGGGCCTAGTGTTTGAGGCCAAGTGGCCATTGCCTATTTTCTTCCAAAGGGTTCAACGTGGAGACAGTGGAATATAAGAACATCAGCTTCACAGTGTGGGATGTGGGTGGCCAGGACAAGATTCGGCCCCTCTGGAGACACTATTTCCAGAACACCCAAGGTATGCCCAGACCTAGCATGGGTTGGCTGAGTATGAGCAGAGAGCGTGGCTGTCTTTCTTGTTTATATGTGGCCAGCTGTTACCCTGCTGCAGCTCCGGGGAGTGGGTGAAAGGGAGGAAAAGGAGCAAATATTTGGAGGGTGTCAGGCAGGTGTCTTTTGGTTGGGGGCAAGGGATTACCTGCCATCTTAGTGCAGCCCATGCTCTGCCTCCCTAGGGTTGATATTTGTGGTCGACAGCAATGATCGGGAGCGAGTAAATGAGGCCCGGGAAGAGCTGATGAGGATGCTGGCGGAGGACGAGCTCCGGGATGCTGTGCTGCTTGTCTTTGCAAACAAACAGGTGAGACTTCTTCCCATCCCTGAATTTGGCTGTGGAAACTGGCTGTGGAAATCATTGGGTCTTGGGCCTATTATATGGGAAACCCTGTTACTATGCTCTTAGTTTTATAAGTGTGGGAAATTGAGTAGTTGACTTCTTTATGTCCCTCTTCTTGTGCCCCACCCCAGCTTTATTTAGCAACATTTCAATCCTCAGGGATCGCCTCAGATCTTTCATCTTGCCTATTATCTACTTTAGTAGAATTGGCCTCACTCCTCCTGTCAGACAGACCTGATTCTTTGGTCAGTCTGAATCACGTCTCTACTTCTCTACCAACCTCATATTTGGTTTCCAATTCTTCAGTACAGTGACCTCTAGTGCCTTAAATCTTGGGTTCTAGGGTGACTAAATCCAAAGTAGCTCCTTAGGATCTGGTTGTGGGTTTCCTAAAATAAAGGAGGAGGGGAAGTTGCTGGTACACATTTCTTTGGTAGATGGGTGTTCTAGAAGCCTTTAAAAAATCCTGAGGCTTCTTTTTGTGTGTCTCCCTCGTGCTCCAGGATCTGCCTAATGCCATGAATGCTGCTGAGATCACAGACAAGCTGGGCCTGCATTCCCTTCGTCACCGTAACTGGTACATTCAGGCCACCTGTGCCACCAGCGGGGATGGGCTGTACGAAGGCCTGGACTGGCTGGCCAATCAGCTCAAAAACAAGAAGTGAGAGCCAGGCAGCCCTATCCAAGCGCCCCACCCACCCTTGACATACCTACTGTCACCCTGCCCAAGTCCTACCCCTTCCTCTCCATCGCAAGTGTGGCCAGGGCCCTGGGTATCATGTCCACATACCCAGCAAGAGCCTTGCCTCCCCCGCCTCCCCTCCTTTTTCCTGTCCACCTATATGACCAATCCCTAATTGCTGTCCTGATGATGAATCATTCCAATTTTACTGGATTTAAAACAAAAACAAGGTTGTTATGGTTTCATGGGGTGGCCCTTCTCTCTCTCACCCTCTGGGTTTCGGGAGGTCGGGTGGGGTATTCTCTTTATTTGGCAGTGGTTGCTGTGCTCTTGGCTTCTGAGTCCTTTCCCTGTCCCCACAAGCCCTCCTATTCCCTGTCTGCCTTTCCTTTGCTACCCTCTCCCTGTTCTACATGGAAATTGCACGGGCCTCTCTGTGTGTGCGTGCATGTGTGCGCCTGTATATACATGTATAGAGAGATATATTCACTGGGGCCAGGGGGAAGCAGGGAGTGGGTGGAGTGAAGCTCAGGGCTTGCAGCCAAGACACTGCCCACTGGAGCTTGTCATCTGCCCCTTCCATGTTGGTGAGATTAAGGGAAGGAGGTAGGAGGGCATTAGTCAGGCCAGACTGCCCCAGTCTTTGACTGGTTACCCTCTTCTCTGCAGGTAGGTTTTTCTGGATGATAGGACAGATGATGGATTCTCCACCACCATTTTCCTTGTACTCCTCTCTCCACCCTTCTTAGGGCTGAAGGGAGGTGGGGATAGCAAGTCCAGGGTGTGTATTAGGGACCCAGGGCATGGGAGAAGGGAGGAGAAGGCCTCAGATTTTCCACTTCATTCTCTTTTGTTATTAAGATAAGGTGAGGCATGGATCAATCCTGTTCCTGCCTTCCAGTGCCCCCCACCCTTCTGATCTTGGGAGCTGGATGATTCATCTGTCCTTGGTCAGAAGTTTTCTCACCCTAGTAGTCCTGCTGGCCTGACCAGCACTGACTGGGTGTTCTAATGAGGAGCTGGGGAGTGGGGTGACGTAGCTGACCTCAGTATCAGCCCCCGTCTTCTCCAACTCTTGTTTTCTAGTCCAGGATGTGCTAAAGGATGAAGATTTTCAATTATTTCCAAGCCCTCAGATCATCCTTGCTGTCCCTTCATCCTCCATGTCCCTGCCCTCCTCACGCGCTTCTCATAAATGGATCTAGGGGTTAGAGTGGAGAGAATAAAATCCTGAAGTAGTTGTTAGTGCTTGTGGGATGCAGTGGTCTTCCCCCCATTATGTAGTTCAGAAGCTGCTGCTACTGCGTCTGTCTGTCTGCAGGGGGCACTTGTCCCTGAGGTCCTGGCCTGTGTCCTGACTTCTGTAGTTTCTGTGAAGACATGGCTGTCCTGTGGGCTCATGTGTGTGCTGGCTGTGCCCTGAGCTCCGAGACAGCTGCCCATAACCTTTCTGCTAAGGTCAGGGCCCAGGACCCCCCACCACAGCATGGCCCCCCTTCCCAGTGGGGCTGTCCCAAGCCCCACTCCATGGGGCCAGGTTTCCTGGCCACTTTCTTCTATAGCAGGCAGATCAATACCAGTATCCCCATCCAAGATTGAACTGTGAAAGAGAGGTTCCAGGGGTATCTCCCTCAGTGCCAGTTACTTAGTAATGTTTTACCCAGGATGCAGCAGGTGTGTGCAGGTATCTTGCTCTCTAGGTGAGTGTGCGTGTGCGTGTGCATGTGTGTGTGTGTGTGTCTGTGTGTGTGTGTGTGGTGTGTGATGTGTAGGGGGGTGTTAGAGGTTCTATTTCATTTAAAAATATATTCATTCCCTTGGCCCCACGGATGCTTCCCTCCATACTTTTTATTTGCTCTATTTCTCATTGCCTCTCCCTCCTTGAACTCTTTCCTTTTCAACCTCAAGTCATTCACTGCTGTTGCCTGTTTGCCCTTTTCCATGTATATTTTTTTCCAGCTTAGGATTCTCCACTCTATCTTTGTGATTGGAGAGGACTTTACCTCTTCTCCTGCCTCATTCCCTGGCTTTCTCTAGTTAGATGCCAGTCCTAAATAGGTTTTCTTCACTTCAGGCCTCACCCGTCACCTTGTGTTTTAGGGCTCTAGGGACCAATCTGGGGCTGAAAGGGTTAAAATGTTGCCTTGGTGCTGCCCCAGATCTGTCCAGCAGGGGGCAGTAAGTGACCTTGGTAGTATCCCTGGCTGCTAAGCCCTTGGCAGGGGTGGTCCTTTCTACATTCCCATTCACTTAACAGCTCTTTTGGGATTGGGTGTTTCATTCCATTTCTGCCCACTCCCTCTCCTGCTCTCCTCTGGTAGGTTTAATTTTATGCTTTCCCTGATTCCGGCTTTCTACTTCCTGAGGCCTCCCCACTTCCCCCACCCCAAAGTTTGTCTGTGGTGTTACAGTGGTAACTGCAGTTCTGAACTGGGTTTTCTCTTCTTTTTTCCTCCTCTGGAAAGTAGACTGTATATGTTTAATAACTCACCTTCTCTATCCTTGCTCAAAATGTGGGATAACGCGATGACTGTGACCCTGGTTGGAAATTAAACTTGTTTTATGCAGCTTTGGAGCAGACCTTCATCCTTGCTGTGCAGCAGCCATGGGGCAGTGGTTCAGTGGTGAGGGTAGTTCTGTTTCTAGTCCCTCTCTCCATAGTGCTCCTTCTTTCAGCAAAGGAGTAAAAGGCACACTTGATTGATAGAGAGTAGGGTTATGGAGGAACCTAGTCCCACTCCACACTGCTTATTTCTTCCCATCATATCCTGGGGGGAGCCCAAATGAATTGGGCATCAGAGTGTGAGGACTTTGTGACTTTCCTCCTCTAGTTCTGAAAGGTTTAAATTTGAAAATAGCCATATTTATCACCTGTTGGTAGACTGTAGGGACTTCACTGGCTGAAGGGCCCTGAACTCGGAGGGCCCATATGCTTCTACTCTCAGATCTCCTCAGCCCAGCACAGGAGGTACTTCTAGTTTGAACAGAGACCTCTCACCAGTCTGGTTCTGGACTTTGGCAGTGAATAAGCATGAAGGATAAACGTCCGGGCAGTGTAATGGCCTTGATCCTTCTTAGAACTGACTGTCCTGCATCAGCTCTACTTCAGGCATGTGGTTTTTCATTGTCAGGATGCCAGGCCTCATCCAGAGATCCCACAAATGTCTTAAAAAATAAACCTTTTCCATAAAGCTGCCGTCCTCCCATCCCACTGCCACCACTATTCTGTTCCTCTCCTACTACCATTGTCTGGCTCCAGGCAAAGAAAGGGATGGTGCCACCTTTAGGGTAGGTGAGGTCTGGGAGGGCCAGGCAAGCCTTTCCCACTCTTACTGTTTTCTTAAGCTTTGAGGACAGAGGTCTTCCTAGCCTGCTGTTGTGGGAAAGGGATAGGATTTAGGCATATAATAAGTTTGAGAGCCCCAAGTACCAGTGTTAAGCATATAATTTGTATTCAGTTATTTCCCTGCTGCCTCCCCAGCCAATTTTCCTTTTCAACTCTTCTGTTATTAATAGACCAACACCCTCAGGGACCAGCGCTTCCGCCATATGTAATTCTCAAACTACTCCAACCAGACATCTCTTATCAGTTCCAACTTTGAACATATCCCACCTACTCCTCAAGATCAGATGACACTTTCTTCCTTCTAGGCTCCTCTAAAGTTCTGCTTCATGACAGGCTGCCGATAAGAGTATCTTTCCCAAGTGTTTTAGTTCTATATTAGCAAATAGATACTTTTCAGAGCTACAGCCTCTCATAAAGAAAATGGAGAGGACTTTAGTTGAATGGTAGGCCAGTGAGGGGGGGGTCTTTGGACCCCTGAACAACTTGGAGAAGAGGATGACCTATTCCTTTCTGTCCCTTAGTACTCAGTTTAGAATGCCAGGAAGGAGGTAGAGGGGAGCCCTCTCGTGGCAGTTGCTTAAACCTTCAGAGGAGACTGAACCTGGGAGGTAAATGCTTAGCGCCCAGCTCTTAGGACAAACAGCAACCCCATCTTCCAGAATATGAATAGCATTAGTCATGGACTGGTGGAAGACTTGGACCTAAGTCCATTTCAGGATAATCTGGGCAAAGGAGCTTCCCAAATGAGCCCGTAGATAGCCAGTGGAAAGGCTTAGGTTGGCCAAGGTTGGATGGAGGGCAAAACCCTCCATTTCATTCCAGAATATAGGGGCAGTGGCTGAGAATGAATGTGAGAAAGATGTGAGTTTCTCAGCCTTGAGGTAGAGGGTCTGAAGGCTCTGGGGATTTACTGCATACACCACTTCCAGTTCAAGTGCCTAGGCTGGTTACAACAGGAAGTTGACAAGTACGTATTTAGTGTATTCGATGTTTTTGGACATGTGGGGATCCACTTCTGGGGTGCTCTGGAATCCTTTGGGATATCTGTAATGCACCATGTGGGGTTGTAAGAGTCGGGGGACACCCATTCCATTGCCACTGCTTAGTGTGGGGAGTAGTATCTTTGGACAGCAGTCATACTACTAAGAAAAGTTTTGGGTTTTTTTTTTTTTTTTTTGAGACATAGTCTCTGTCACGCAGGCTAGAGTGCAGTGGCGTGATCTCGGCTCGTAAGGTGGCATGATCTCGGCTCACTGCAACCTCTGCCTTCCAGGTTGAGGTGATTCTTGCGCCTCAGCCTCCCCAGTAGCTGAGATTACAGGTACACACCACAACATCCAGCTAATTGTTTTTTGAGAGCGAGTCTCATTCTTGCCCAAGCTGGAGTGCAATGGCGTGATCTCGGCTTACTGCAACCTCTGCCTCTCAGGTTCAAGCAATTCTCCTGCCTCAGCCTCCGGAGTAGCTGGAACTATAGGCATGTGCTACCATGCCCAGCCGATTCTTGTATTTTTAGTAGAGATGGGCTTTTACCATGTTGGCCAAGCTGGTCTTGAACTCGTGACCTCAAGTGATTTGCCTGCCTTGGCCTCCCAAAGTGCTGGGATTACAGATAAGAGCCACTGTGCCTGGCAGAAAAGCTGCTTTTCCAGTTCTGAAGAGTGCAAAGGTAGGAGAGCCAGAATCCAGTTTTCTTACTTTCTAACCCAGTAGCTGGAGAGAGAGAGTGCCATGCTGACCACTGGGGAGTGATAGGGTCCAGATGCCTGCCTTCCTCTGCAAGATTTTCTGTCTAATTGGGTTTCCTGACTTTGATTGCTGGTATGGGTAAGCATGACTCTGGATTCCTGAGAAAAAGGAAGAGAGTTAGGACAGAGGAAATTGAATCATTTAGTAGAGTAAAGGGAGCAAGGCCACTGAAGGCAGTGGTTGGAGGTGTAGTAAAGAGGAAGCTGGGTTGGAACCATTCATTATCAAGGCTAGAAGGTGCATGTCTGTTTGTGTATCATGTTGGCTGTGAGTTACAGAACAGAGTATCTGGCCTCTAGTTGAGCACTTCTGGCTTCCAAGCTGAACATGGTGGAGGAGAGAGGACACTCAATCCAAAACCCTGGCTATCTATGCAGAGGGCTGACCAGTTCTACCCATGTACCCTTTCTTCCCCGACCCTTCCTCACAACCAGGCATTTTGAGAGCTGTCTGGCAGTCCAGTCCAGGCAAGGCAGCAGGTTTGAGAATGGGGTTTTCCACCTGGCACCTGCTTCCTGCCCACCTGTACCTTGACCCCTCCATCCCATACATTGTTGAGGGGCCTCCCAGCACAGAATTGAGCAGAAGGACTTTTAAGGCTTGGAGGGCTTAGCTTGGGACTCTAACCCACAGGGATTCTTTCTGAGTTCTGAATATAGTAATAAAGGGCACTCCCTTAGCTTTAGGCTATAGATAGGACATGGGGAATCTGTTCTTGTCTTTGCCAAATCTTGCATGGATGGGATGATACCTCCTTGGTTAGAACAGCCACAGGGGAAGAGTGGAGGAAGGAGGTAACTGCTTCATTCTTGGATGAATGTGTGCATAAACATACCCGAAAGAAAATATCTAGTCGGCTGGGGTATACATACTCTTGAAAATACAGCACCAGACCAGGCACAGTGGTTTATAATCTCGACACTTTGGATGGCTGAGGCAGGAGGTTGGCTTGGGCCTGGAATTTGAGATTAGCCTGGGCAACATGACGATAGAGATGGGATTTCACTATGTTGCTCAGACTGGTTTCGAACTCCTGGGCTCAAGCAGTCCTCCAACCTCAGCCACTGAAAATGCTGGAATTATAGGCATGAACCATTGTGCCCGGCCAAAAAAAAGAAACTTTTTAATCAGCTACTAAGGAGGCTGAGGCAGGAGGATTGCTTGAGCCTGAGAGGTTGAGGCTGCAGTGAGCTGTGTTTGTGCCATTACACCGGTGACATAGCCAAGACCCTGTCTCAAAAAAAAAAAAAATCAAATTTTAAACCCAGATTTTCATATGTCGACTCAGCCTTCTACTTTATTTAAACAGTTTGTTATAAATAAACACTTAACATTTAAGCCGGGCACGGCGGCTCATGCCTGTAGTCCCAGCACTTTGGGAGGCCGAGGCGGGCAGATCACAAGGTCAGGGGTTCGAGACAAGCCTGACCAACATGGTGAAACCCCCATCTCTACTAAAAATACAAAAAATTAGCCTGGTGTGGTGGCACGTACCTGTAATCCTAGCTACTCAGGAGACAGAGGCAGGAGAATCACTTGAACCCAGGAGACAGAGGTTGCAGTGAGCTGAGATTGCGCCACTGCACTCCAGCCTGGGTGACAGAGCGAGACTCCATTTCAAAAAAAAAAAATTTGAAAAGCAGTGTTCTGCTTACTGTCTGGCACATAATAGGCATGGAACTTTGATGAACAAATAGATGAATTAAGAAACAGCGTTGTCTTTAACCAAGCTGGGCATGGTAGGAGCCCCATGAGTCCTGGAAGCTGGGGGACTGGATAGGATTTTTCTTACTCACTGACAGAGATACCTTTGAGGGTGGAGGCTTTTCTAAAAACAGTTCTGTAATCTCCAGCTAGGGTTGGACCGACTCTCCTACCTTTCCAAGAATCATGTCACCTTTCTCTGTTGTTTAGATGTCTTCTAACTTGATCCAAAGAAAAAGCTCCTTCTCTGGTCCCTCCAGGGTGCAGGTGGGCTTGTGCTGCCTGTGAGTGGTTATTGTCTTTAATAGTTTTGCCCTTTCCATTTCTACTACCACCCACTCCTACTCTACTCCTCTTCCCCTTTGGGTTCCTGAACAGAGCCTCAGACCTGGATAAGACAATAGCCTTTGACCTTCATGACACTGTTCCAGTCTGCTGATGTATCAGTGCTGTATGCTGTATCACCCTTTTGCTCAGAAACTATCAATGTGTTCCCACTGCCTTAGTCTGACATTTAAGGTTCTCCACAACTAGCCCTTAATTCCCTCTCCAACCACCTCCCTCTAGTTTCTGGCCAAATCCTTTACTTGAGCCAAGTTGGTCCATTCATTTTTCCCAAACATCTGGCCCTCTGCCTTTACCTCCTTTCTCACTTGTTTAAAAATCTCACTCCAAGATGTAGCTCAAGTTTCACCTCCTCCACAAAGCTGCCTGTGCCCTCTGCAACCACGAGGACTTTCATAGTATTTCCCCACTCTGGCTCCTTGAGCTCCATTAGCACAACTCATTTAACACCTCCCACTCATTCCTTTGTATTGCTGTATATCTTGTTCATTTGTTTAATATTTAACTTAAAAATTTATAACCTGAGAAGTAACATCTGAGCAGGAAAATTATTTTTATAACCAAAGTAATAAATATACAGAGCAACATGTGGGACATTCCCCTCTACTCTTCGCACTCCCATCCCCAAACGTAACCATCCTCAGCTATTTGATGTGCATCCTTCTAGTTCCTTTTCTAAATGTATGTACTGATACATGTTTGGGGAAGGGTTAAAATATAAATGGGCTCATATCACATCTGTTATTCTGCTATTTGCTTTTTTACTTAGGGTATATATATTTGCCTTAGAGATTTTCTATATTAGTATAATTAGATCTCCTTTTAATGGCTTCTCAATACTTCATAGTATAATTTCTTCAAAATAAAACATACTGTCTAGAATCTCTTATTTGGAAGGTATCATGTAGCTAGTACCTAGCTCCAGACATAATTGCAACTTTGACCTTGCCATCAGTTAGCTGGCTCTTCGGGGGACATAGGAAGGGAGGAATGGGGCATACAGAAATAACTGCAGCAAAAGGAAAAATATAATAATGTCCACAAGTGTATGCCTGGAGCTCAAAAATAAGGGAAGTCACTCCTAGCTAAGAGAATCGGGACTTCACAGAGGAGATGATATTTGAGCTTAGCCTGGAGGAAGCTTGACAGGTAAAAGAATCCTATGAGTTCAGGCGCAGAGATGAAAACACGAGATGTAGGTTTGCATGATGCCAGGCCACAGTCCATGAGCAGGAAGGGGATTTGGCTCAATTCACAAACATTTACTGAGCGTTTATATGTCAGACACTATATTAACAATGAAGATTTAGAAACGAGAAACATGAGGTTTCTGTCTCTCAAAGGCATTCAGTTTTATAAAAGCCAAGTTTGGAAAAGCGGATTAGGGCTGGAGGACAAGCTTTCAGTTGGGATGTCAATGAGTTGGAATTTTACTCATGTGAGCAATGTGAAGCCATGGTAGGCTTTTTAGTGAGCAGGTGATGGGACTGAAACTGTAGATAGCAACAGTGTACACAATGGTCCAAAGTAGGGAGAGGCTAGGGATGAGGGGCTTATTTTTTTTTTAGACAAAGTCCCTCTCTGTCACCTGGGCTGGAGTGTAGCGGTGTGATCATAGCTTACTGCAGCCTTGACCTCCTGGGCTCAAGCAATTCTCCCACATTAGCCTTCTGAGTAGTTAGGATCACAGGTGCATGCCACCACACCCAGCTAATTGTTAAATTATTTGTAGAGGTAGGGTCTTGCAGTATTGCCCAGGCTGGTCTTGAACTCCTGGCTTTAGCAATCCTCCTGCCTCAGCCTCCCAAAAAATGATGGGATTACAGGGGTGAACCACCACACCCGGACTTTTTCTTTTCTTAAACAAGATAGACGTTTATTTCTGCCTTAGTTAAAAGGTGTCTGGGGCCATGCATGGTGGCTCACACCTGTAATCCCAGCACTTTGGGAGGCTGAGGTGGGTGGATCACCTGAGGTCAGGAGTTCAACACCAGCCTGGCCAACATTGTGAAACCCCGTCTCTATTATAAATACAAAATTAGCCTGGTGCGGTGGTGCACACCTGTAGTCCCAGCTACTTTGGATGCCGAGACAGAATTGCCTGAACTGAACCTGGGAGGCAGAGGCTGCTGTGAGCCGAGATCACACCACTGCACTCCAGCCTGGGCAGGACAGTGAGATTCTGTCATAAATAAACAAAAATTAACCAGATATGCTCATTTGAACCCAGGAGGTGGAGGTTGTAGTGAGCCAAGATCACACCACTGCACTCCAGCCTGGGGAACAGAGGGAGACTGTCAAATAAAAAAGAAAAAGAAATAACGGTGAGCTTGGTGTGGTGGCTGATGCCTGTAATCCCAGCACTTTAGGAAGCGGGCAGATAATTTGAGTCTAGGAGTTCAAGACCAGCCTGGGGAATATGGTGAAACCCCATCTCTACAAAAAATATAAATATTAGCTGGGTATCGTGGCATGCACCTGTGGTCCCGGCTACTCAGGAGGCTGAGGCAGGAGGGATCACCTGAGGCCAGAAGGCGGACGTTGCAGTGAGCCAAGATCATGCCACTACACTCCAGCCTGGATGAC